>BOLG01000709.1:0-80182 GCA_016861445.1 Oryzias woworae
AAAATCTAGTTCATGTTTTCATCTTTAGTCGACTTGACTACAGTAACAGTGTTTTCACAGGACGACCAAAAAAATCATCAGGAAACTACAGATGATTCAGAACTCAGCTGCTCGTGTTCTCACAGGAACCAAAAAAGTAGAACCACATCAGTCCAGTTCTGAGGTCTTTACACTGGCTGCCTGTCTGTCAGGAAATAGACTTTAAGGTTATGCTGCTGGTTTATAAAGCTTTGAATGGTTTATCACCAAAGTACATGACTGACCTTCTGACCCAGTATATACCAGCCAGACCTCTCCACTCATCTGGATCCAGTCTTTTTATCATTTCCTAGAGTCCAAACTAAACATGGAGAGTCTGCATTCAGCTTCTATGCTCCACAGATCTGGAACAGATCTTCCAGAAAGCCTTAGATCAGCTGAAACACTCAGAGTATTTAAATCCAGTTAAAGACCCACCTGTTCTCAGCTGCATTTGATTCATTTTGATTAAATTCCCTTATTTTTAACTTTCTTTAAATCTTTATTTTAATGATCACATCTCTTGATATTTCTTTTGAATGTTTTTTTTCATGTTTTATGTAAAGGACTTTGAATTCTCTTTGTACATGAAATGAGCGAAACAAAGTAACTTGCCTTACCAGACAGAACAAACAGTACACAGAACATGACCGCTGTTTCACAGCATCCAATACCTTCCTGGTCATTTCTGGAATGTCCCAGCATGCATGTCTGCATGCATTATGCATGCATGCATGCATGTGAGCAGTCCAGAGCACCTGGGAGTGGGCGCTCACTGGGTGTGGATGGTGTCCTCAGAGCAGGACGGGGTGGTGGTCGCGTGCTGTAACCGCTGGAGCAGTGCAGCGAGTCCCGGCTACTCCGAGGAGCGTTTGAGTTCAACGCTCCCAATGTCAAGGCCAGCTGATCCCGGGCTGAACAGGACTGACAGAGAGAGCGCCGGTTTAAATCCAGTCTCCTGTGTTTTATATTAGATGTTTTCAGAGCTTGGATGTGAAGGCGAGTTACCTTTCCAGACGCCGACATGGCGCGGGCTCTTTCTCTCCAGGCTGTGTGTAGCTGTTGTGTGTGGGGAGTAGCAGTCCATTCTCTGCCCCCCCTGATCCCATCTGATTGGTGGACCCCAAAGCCTCCTGTCACAGACAAACCAGAGGAAGTGGATCAAACCGTACGAAGAACATCTGCTTTCCCATGGAGCCATTCAAACCCTAGAACGTCTGCTGTGAATCACATTCCACGCCGGGAACGTTCTGATCCTCCAAAAACAAACTAATTTAAGACGACAAGCAGACAGCTCGGGTTAACGCGTCTGTCTTGAGTTACGGGTTCAAACCAAAAGGAATCAGCTGTAGTTTTATAGAATATATCTTATAGAAATTTGAAACGGAAAAAAACATGAGTTAACTCAACAACAGTTATGACATTCGTGCCAGCTCTCAACACAGAGGGAAGAGAAGTCACACTGATGGGGAAAAAACACCGGCAAAGGTTCACAGGAGGGGATGGAGCTCCTACATGTGGAAAGCTGTGAAATATCGAATAGCTCTTTGTTCAGATGTTAAGATCATGTCACTGAGGTGTCAGGTGGATGACATGGAGATAACCATCTTGAGTGCAGCTCAAATATAAAAGCTAACAAAGTGTTTGTCTCCTGCTGACGCAAATAAATAAACTAAGACAACACAAGGACACAACCAGTCTGAGTGGAGACATCAGTCACATCAGTCTGGAAAAGGTAAAGCATCTCTGGAAGAGAGATGTCATCCACACATGGAGAAAACGAAGAGGTCACCTCCAAAGAACGTCCAGAGAGCTGCAGGAGCCCTCAGTTCAGGTGAGGGTTTTAAACCTCACCTGAACTGAGCAGAAGGAACAGGAAACAAAGATGGGAGGTGTGTCACCTGTTCCATCTGCTGTATGTCTGACACAGCATTTCAGAATAAGATCCTCAGAATAACACTCAAACACGGTGGGGGTAGTGTGATGGTCTGAGCGCTAAAAAACGTCATTTAAAAACAGCCGTTTGTCTGATTCCTCGATGATCCGAAACATGTCTGACTTCACACATGAAGAAGGTTTCAGCGTTCAGAGCATCATTTCTCTACAGTTCCTCTCAGGAAGCTGAACACACTTATGAAATGTGGCTACAGGAGGACAAACAGAAACCGTCATCATTCAGGAGCTTCTCTCTGAAGAACAAGCCCCCGGCAGGATCTCAGCACAGACAACAGGCTCCTTTCTTTACAGGGTCTGTCTTGTTACACCTCTGCAGGCTACACAAACATGCACACAGTAACACACACACACACACGGCCGCGCACACATGCACACAAACGGTTTTAGCCATGCAGGCTTTATAAGACTTTTCCGCAGTCTTCCTAGACACGGACAATTTCAGTCTGAAACAAACCAAATGGAAACAAAAACCAAAACGAAGAAAAAATGTAAAGAAAATTTTAGAACATTACACAAGATTTAAAGGTCAGAGGTTCTCTTCCCAGCTGACAGCCTTTGTGCCCTTGGGCTCCTGACTGTAAAATGAATCTGTTTTCTCCTTAAATCAGGGGTGTCAGGCTGCAGGTCTTGAGGGTTGGCATCCTGCTGGTTATCCAGAAATCCTGCCTTATCTGCTGCTGTTTACCTGGATCAGGTGTGTTCAGTCAATAAGGAGCTTCAATGGCAGGTTAGTTGGAAAACATGTAGGACACCAGCCATCAGGACCTGGATCCCGACACCTGTGATTTAGATAAGAGTGTCTTCTGCATGCTAATGTGACGGAAGAACCAACAACAATGATCTTCACTCATAAAGGTGCATGGAGGCATAAAAATGTATCCTGTTACACAAAAAACATGGTGACAATTTAAGAAACGTAGAAGATTGGTGGGATTTGGGATATTAATGGGATGAAACCAGACATTAGGTTAAGAACCAGAGCTGAGGATTCAGATGAGCCACGTTCAGAGTGATGGGACACCAAACACTGACAGAACTCTGGTTGGGACGAGGAAGGAGTAACAATCGTTTCTCACAGTGGTCAAGTCCCTGCGGCTAACGTGGCGGCTCTGAGAGGAACGGTGGCCATGGCCAGCTCCAAAGCGACCACGGCTGCCCAGGCGACTGAGGCGAGATGGGGAGTTCCCTTCGCTGAGGGACCGCCCACTTTCATCACAGCCATAGAGCAGATAGGGGGAAGAAGAGCGCTACACACAGGAGAAGGTTAGAGCGGTGGGGCGGTTTTAACCACTTCTGACTTTCACAATAGAAAGATGCTTTTTGGAGTTTGCACCCACTGAGGGTGCCTCTCTAGAGTGGTGGGGGCAGAACATCAGCAGGACATTAAAGATCAGGAGGACTTACAGATATTTGCAGCAAGAAAACTAGGAAGAAATGAAATGTTTGCAGGCTTTAAAACACATTTCTTAAGACGGTAAGAGTCATCAAAGGTGTAGACCATGGACTGTATCTGAGAACTGGCCTGAGTGACCCCCCACCCACCCTGCATTCCAAACAGGAAGTACCTGCTGGCTCCAAAAAGCCAAACTCCCACAGACTGCTACAGAGACATGAACAGCTGTTAGTCATTCTACTGGTCAGGATATACACTGTCTAGTCGATGTTTCAAACTAGATTTGAAGCCCAGAACTCATTTTGCCGTCCACACTGTGCAGGTCTCCAGCAAACCCCACCCCTCAGGCAGGAGGCTGAGGAGCATCTTCATCATACATAAAATACCTGAGCTGCATTTGGTCCAACATCTGTCTTTCTTAACATCTCAAACATGGCTTAGATTTTAATTTATTAATTTTATTCTTTTCTTCTTTGATCCTTTTTTCTTTAATTCACCTCAAACATGTGAATGTGAGCTGGAAGGGACAAATTTCCTCAAATCCTTAAAATAAAAGCTCAGCACACGGCGTTAAGCTGCAAAAGGAACCAGAATATTGAAAATGTCATTGTGTTCATGTTACCTGAATGTGAAACTCCATCCACAGCACAGCTGATGGAGTCCAGAGAGGGAACTGGTCTCACTGATCCAGACTGATAGCTGCCAAAACAAGAGGTGCAGAAGTTCAACAGCTGACTGAAGATTCACCTCATATCTACGCCTTTTCCACCGGATCCTCTGCTCTACAAATCGGAATGAATGAATGATTTGAAATTTCATGTTTTGACTGATTCAAATGATTATTGCAGATGAATGCAGAACATTTCCTCAATCTACCATCCATCAGGGGCTAATTTAAACAAGTTTCTTGTAAGTTTTTCTATTTCAAACTAAAAGTTGAAATTTGGGAAATAAAAGTTTGTGTTTCTTCTCTGCAGGCTGAGGTGAAGCGTGTTTTAAACTATCTTTGGCTGCAGTGTCCGTGTGCCTTTGTGTCACCTGCTGATGCTGCTCTTCCTGGGACAGAGTATTGCTGGGAGAAGCAGGAGGCGTTTGATACAAATAGTTAAAAATCAGAGCCTTTGAGGTCCAGAATCACCTGAAAAAAAAAAAAATGAGATGTTAGTTCTAGGCAAGAAAGGGGTTTAAACTGATTGCTGCTCTGCAGCTTCTCCAGTTTATACAAAAGGAGCAAAAAAAAAGACAGCGTGTTTTTTGAAGACGGATAAAATTACCTTTGTTTTACATTAAAGAAACGTCGCAGAAACTAGGCTTTCTTGAGACAAAACTGTGGCATTGTGGTGAACCACCTCAAGAGGAGACTCCTGCCCCAAAGGAGCGAAGCTGTGAGGCGCGAGGGACGGCACCGATTGGATTGGAGCAGGTGACAAACCGGTACTTTTAAGGGTTCAGGATTAAGCGGAGCTGAAACCGGTGCCACAAAAATGAAAAAAACATAAGAATTGAATTGTTGATGAAGCGGTGGGGTGAAGGAGAGCACTGGAATGTTCCTAAAATGCTTACATTTTCTTCTTCCTGAACAGCGCACTGCAGCGCCTGCAATCGTCGTTTTCCTGCAGGCTGAAGTTAGCGCAGATTTCACCGCCTCATCACCACGACAACCGGTTTTTTTCAGAGTGTGGTACACATCGCTCTGATCCAACAGGTAGACAAATTAGAATATTTTGCTTACCCATCCCCGCCCCCACAGTGGCTGGAAAGGTAAAATATTTGGCTAGAATCGTACCGCAAAACTGAATAGAATACAAGTGGTCTACATGTCCGACACGAATGTGACAAAACAATTCACCGACGTCTGAGTATAGACGGTTCTGACAGTAGTGCCTTGTCGGCACCGGTACCAACTTGGCACAGAGTTTCAGTGCTTATCTAGTTGAAAAGTACCTGCTCGCTGGCTGGTGGGAGCTTGTTGGGCTCAGCAGTCATCAAGCTCAGATCCTCCAGGATGGTCTGCAGGTGGGTGACCTCTCCCAGCATGTTGATCTCATGGTCCTGCAACCACATCATCAGGAATCAATGCTGCTGCGCTGCTCATCAAAGCATCTCCCACTGACAGAAGCCGCAGACGGCCTGAAGCTGCACGCCTGTTCTGCAGCAGATGCTGGCACGCGGAACAATCGCAGTTTAATCCAAAGGTGTCCTTCAGATGAATGTGGACATGGGCATGTTGTCAGACACAATGACGGTTTACCCTGGGATTTGAACTCCCGATCACCTGACCAACACTGACCAACAAGCTGCTGAATCCAGAGACTTGGTCTTTAGATTAGACGAAAATCTGCCAGTGGGGTATGGAGACGTCTTTTACCCAGAATTGCTGATTTTAAATAGGCATTTTTGGTCACAGCAGGAACATTTTGAGTCTTAGACCAAAGCCCAGATTCCAGCAGGATGTTTGAGTGATTTCGTCAGAATCCCTCATCTGAACGTTGGATAAATATTTCAGTCTTCAAACCACAAAGAGGGGTCTTTATCTTTTGATCACACAGATTAATAACCTTGTGACCTGTAAATCTTGCTCAGTTTAGGCAAACATGTTTTAAGATCTAATTCTAAAAGAGGGATTCTTCACTATTTTTGAGAAAATACATTCATATGCATTTTCATCAAAAGAAAGGGGTTTACTTTGGACACATAGCAGTTGGGAAATCCCGGTTTTTCTTTACAGCATCTCAGAAACCTTCTTAAGATCAGAAGATATTTAAAACAGAATCACATATGTTTTCCTCTGTCACTAGAGAAGATCAGATCAGCGTCAGGGTTTTAACTAAACCTCCAAAATATTTCCTGCATGCATCAGGACATCTGAACACACAGAGCACTGACCAGCACTGGCTTCAGCATGCTGACAAACGTGCAGTAACGAGCTCGTTCTTCAATCAGAGCTCTGCTCACTGCTCTCTTCTCCGTCTCCTCTAGAACAGCGTAGCGCACATTGACGTCCCTGCAGCGCGTTGTCCAGCTGACAACGAGCCTCGTCCTTCCCTTCAGAACACACATGGAGAAAATGTTAGCAAACACAACCGGGACACAATTGAGAGAAAGACAAAACAAAAATGATTGACCTTGTTACAATACAGGCATGGATGACAATTTCGACTGCATTACCCTGATCTCCTCCAGCAGGGGTCAGAAAAAACATCACGGTTGGGTTTGAACAATGAATTCCAGCAAAGAGGAGGGAACAGCTGTTTGCTGACCTTGTGTCTGTGCAGCACCAGTATGTGAAACGTGGAAAAGAAAGACCTTGATGGACTGATTTTTAGATCAGATACTTAAATAAAAAATCTTTTAAAAATGTAAAACTTTTTTATCATTGAAGTGAATTTGATGCTAAAAAATGTCAATGTCAGAGAAAAATCACCGGAATGTTTCTGGTTTAAAGTTGATGTATTCCATAGTGGATTCCAGCGCAGCATGTGAACCTAACCAGTATTCCTGCATGAGTCAGCAATGACTGAGCACACGACAAACTCTGACACCATAAAACCTGCAGTCCTCAGACAGAAACTGCTCTGAACGGCCAATCGGACAGTCAGAGTCTGACTGCAGAGTCTGACTGCAGAGCCTTTATATGCATTTCAACACAAGCAGGAACAAACATCAGATCGTACTGGGTTTCATGGCGTTTACCATTGAAATAACCGGACAGTCAGATTTATGGTTTATTGATTTACTAGATTCTAGATTTTCTTTTTCAAAACTGGTAGCTTTAAAATTGGGAAGAACATCAAAGACAAAAACGTCCCAGAAGGAAAGATTTCTTTTTTTGACTGAAGGCTGACGAGTTCAAATAGTTTGCCATGTCCTCTAAAGAGAGAACCCACATTTGAGTGGATCCATTTTTCAGGATCCTGTCTCAGCCTCGTGTCCCTTTAAAAGAAAAACTGCCAAACTGACAGTCTTCAACTGGAAATGCGCACAAATGCAAATCATTTTTTTACTAAATCCAAAGAATGACGTTTGTTAAATACTGGTGTAGCCTTCATGGAGGACCATTTACAAAAGAGACAAGTCAACTCCTAAAATCAAACGGTTGCTGGCGCAGAGAAACCCGGTCCTGGCTTCCACTGAACATCCGGATCTTTGTGTTCTCAGGACGGATCTGCTTACAGATTTAATCACAACTATCCTCTGACAGGATGATGGTCTGTTTTTATGCCACAGATCTTTCATTTATCTGCAGAACAGTGAGAAAGCCAGAGCTTATGTTCAGCCTCAAACAGTTTCAGGGGAACCGGCGTGTTTCTCTAGAAAACAAAAACTACAAATTTCGACACTCGAAGCACCAGCCAGGACCGCCAAGGCTGCATCTCTCAGGTCATTCTGCCTCTCGATGCAAACACACCTCCGAAAAGCAAAAAACAAGAAAAGAGCCTCAGAGGAAAAATGTTTAGGATTTTTAAATTAAAACTATAAGTCAGAGAAAACATGACGCCACTGGCCCCGCCTCATTATGGTAGATGGAGAATACCACCACTCTGACACCATGTAGGATTATCTGTGTGGAAGAAAATACAAAGTGCTCGCCGCTGGCCATGAAAAAAAGTAGGAGGGACATTTCACTGTGAGAAGCACATAGAGAACCCAGGTCATGGTGAGAACTTTAACAGATGCTGACAGATGTTCCCTAAAAGCACAGGAACAAAAGGATGAAGATGTTTTCAAACACGTCAATCTGATCCCAAAGATTCAACATTTTAACCTTTAACCTCATTGATTAAAGATAAAACTCAAGATTTCACCTTCTTGATTTAACAAAAACCAGGTCAACGGTTGTGGAACCTGGTGCCTGCAGTAAAAGGCTGTATTTTCTTAATGTAGATTAGGGACAGGCAACTGCAGGCCTCGAGGGCCGCAATTCCTGCATGTTTCCCAACATACCCTGCTCTGGCATGTTCTCATTGGCTGGACACACCTGAACCAGGTAACAACAATGAGTAGGGCTTGGCTTTCTGGGAAATCATGCAGACACTGCGGCCCTCGAGGCCTGGAGTTGATGTAGATGGACCTTGAACATTTATTGAAATATTGAAAGAAACTAAAGAGAAACCTAAAGTTTGAAATAATGATTCTACTGAACTTGGTAAACAGAAATTGGCATAACACCTGGAACTGTGAGCAAATGTTGGCGCTTCCTGTGGCGTGTATAAAAAGATTTACCTTTATGATGTCAACAGAGAAACTGACAGGTGATCGCAACACGGCGGCATGATATCGCTTCAGAGACAATTGATGCTTCTACAAACTGTGACATGAAGAAGAACCACATCAGGAAGACTTAAAAACCATCCAGCGTCCTTAGCAATAATGCTCGAACACAAAGAACCTTTTCACTCTTTAGTCTTTGCAGCAACAAGTCACAGCAGTTCTCATTCTGAATTTTGATGCTTTTAAACCATCTGTCTGGCGTGAATTGACCAGAATTGAAAGCAAATGGACTGAATGGTTGCAGCAGTTTATCAAAGCCTGCGTGATGGAGCCAAGGAGCGGCGGGTAGCCGGCGGCAAGTCAATCTCCCAAAACAACACAAATCAAAGGTAAAGAGCTCCGCTCTGCCAACAAAACAGATTTCCAGCGGGAGCTCAGGAGACATGCCGCTGTGTTGTTCGATTGCAAACTCAGTTCTGCATTACAAGAAGGTTATTTTTTTCACCACGGTTCCAACAGAAGAACCCTCCATATTTCTACCAGACAAGAATCCAGAGAAAACTGCGAGCAGCCGCTTGGACAGAGCCAGCTTTGTGCCCTGAAAGTGGGTCTGTCTTCTCAGGTGTGTGCGGCACAGAGAGCTCAGGCAATTATTCCACACCAACAGAAGCTCAGTGTTGTTGGTGTGTCTGAACCTGAACAGTAACTTATCGGGTTCTACAAAGCTCTGGCTCCACCCACAAACAAGGAAGGGCTGAAGCCACCTCCAGGTGAATTGAACTTTTTAAACTTTCTGTTCAGATAATATATCACAGAGAAGTTTAGCTCAAACTTACAGACCTTCTTAACTCAGCATTGAGGGCAGAGAACTTGGTTTCTGTGTAAAAACGTCTCTGGTTTGATAGTAAACAAGACAAACTGAAGGTCTGAGGTCAGCCCGACTAATCTGATCCCACTTTAATAACATTAAAGTCAAACACATGGAACCCAGCAAGTTATTAGGAGAAGAATTCCCTCCAAGCCGCAGCTCCGAGCTGAAGGTGTCCTGTTTAAGACCAGCAGCGGTGATGTAGGAAGATGTTACTCAGAGAACAGGCTTCTATTTCTGGACAATGGTCTGACTCTATGCTGGTTCATCGCTAAACACAAAAGGGAGGAATAAAAGGAACCAGAACATGTCCTTATTTAGTGTTTAGAAAAACGTTACAGTACAGTACAGAGGTTAGGATTCTGATACTCTGATAACAGAATTTAAGTCACGACTTACGGGAGTCTTGCTTCACTTTTTTGCTTTTATTTTCCAAAAGCTTGATAAAAATATTTTATTTAAAAGTTTTCCAAAGTTCATGAATCAAAACAAAACCTGGAGCCTCCGGTGAGTTCTATCATTTAAAACTGTTAAAACAATCTGCAGTATTAGACTAGAAATCCCAAAATACTATTTAGGTTTCTTTAAAACTTTCCCTAAAAGGTTTGTTAAAACTTTGTGAAAATAGTAAAGCAGCAGATGTTTGGATATAAGAGCATGAAAACAACTTCAATAAAATAAAACTGTGTTGTGAACATTAAAATAGTTGTTGTGGTGCCTTAAAAACATCAGGATGGTTGTGTGTGTGTTTTTTTTACATGTTTTTATCCTTTGTTGTGTAACTGTCCTTTTGGTTTTATGATTGTTTTCTTAACTTTAGTTTTTTCCCAGCACTTAGTCAGCTGTAGATGTGCTTTAAAAACATATGAGTCATGCTGTACGTAACACAACTAAAACAGGCTCTTAAAACTCCTCCACGAGTTAAAAATCTGTTTCAAAAAACCAGGGAAAGTGTTGCAGAAACATAAAACGTCCAGCTAAAGTAAAAAAACCTACAAAGATCATTCTGGAATCTAACCCTATTATGAATAAAACGATTTCTCCAGAGTCTGAACTTGTGTGAGCCTCCAGCATGCCTGAGCATGAAGAGAGGAGATAACCTGCACTTTTCTCTGTCTTTGTTTCCTCCAGCCTCCTCCCATCATCTGCCTACATCTGTCAGCAGCTGCAGATTTCCTCCTGAAGTGGCTTAAAACCACAAAATTACAGAGAACAAAATCACATCAGATAATCTGGCAACCAACAAATGTTTAAGGGTTGCAGGGTTTTTGCTTATTCAAACAAACTGTTACAAGCACTCGTATTTAAAACAAGGCATTACAGAAGACATTTCAGAAATGATTCAGGATTAGAACAAACTAAATGCTGCAGAGAGCTTGCAACAGAGAGAGAACCTAAACACCTGAGGTTTACAGAAATCTATCAGAATGTGGGCACGGTCGGAACACGCACAGTCCAGCAACCAGCTATTGTTTATATTTTATGACTGAATTGATGTTCTTTTAAATAAATTCCGGTGTGAAGCCTGCTGAGACAGCTATGGTTGTGATATTGAGCTATAGAAATAAAACTGAATTGAATTTTTGGATCCTGGCGGAGATTTTTTATCTAAATATTTTATCCACAATTTGAAAAGAGGAAGCTTTCATCAGGCTGAAAATAACCAGACGTTTATTATTATGAGGTTTCTCTGAACAATGAGATGCACACAAAGACACACTGCTGTATGCCGGGGATAATTATAATTCAAAGCTGTGATTGGCGGGTGAGCTCCACAGTGTTCAGTGACGCAGTACTGATGGTCCCCTTGCGGGCGGGGGGGTGTGGTGGGTGTGCTTTGTCATTACACCAGTGACAACATGAGAAGTACCTTCTGCTACAGTCAGAGTTTATAGTTTCAGGACAATTCTTTACAGTCACAGCTGAATAATAACAGCATTGAGACTCAAACTTTCATTTCAGAGAAAACTCAAGTTTCTCTTCAAGGCAGACAGAAGGAAGGAAAGAAAGAATGTGAAGTTTAAACTCATTCACAGAAGTTGTTCACATTTTGTTTGTTTCATAAATAAGTAAAATCTACATTAACATTTATACAAACTTATTACCATTGAGGTTGAAACAGTTGATCATTATAATGGAGATCAACATTGAAAATGTGTCAGTGCAGTTTTGTTTTTGACATGCTTTTTATTTGCCTGTTCTGTATGAATAAAGAATAAAGACTGGGCAGGAACTAAAGCTCAAATTTGTTTCCCGTGTGTCTGTTTTGTCTGCTGCACTCTAGTCATGGGCTATGTCCAAATTCACTCCCTACTTCCCAACTATCCAGTGCTCTGGATTGTAATGCAATTCAGACACATGCTTATTAATTAAAAAAAACACCAGATCTGACATCACCCATTTGCCAAAGCAAAAACCAAATAAATATGAACATTTTTTTCACATTAAAAATGAATTGCAATGCATTGTGTTACATATTTACCTATCTAGTGAGAATTGATGCACACTGTTGAACTCCCCCCTATATTAGCATTAAGTAGTGAGTGAATTCAGACAACCGTGTTCATACTTCAGGGTGGTAGATCTGACAGATTACATCCAGCTTGTTACCTCCTCAGACTTTTGGCTGATCTGTGAGGTTCCCTGGCGCTGCGGCATTATCAGCACACCCTCTTATAACCGCTCATTTCAGATTTAAGGAATAAAAGGATCTAAATGAGGTGAAGGACAAACTGTAAAACCTGGTTTATTAGTAAAACTTTACTAAATCTAAAGATGATTTCTGTTATATCATTTGAACTGTTGTGGTTGAAGAAATGATCAAATAAAGGCTTTACATAATTAATTATTAACAGATTATTCACAAGAGACTGGAAATAGGATGCAAACGTTTTTATAAAAACATTTTTAATTGATGTTTGTATGTATTTGAGGATGTTTTTAAATCTTCCTGAACAGAATTTTTTGTCATGAAAGCGAGCAGCAGCGTGCCTGAGAGATCACCTCGTGCAGTAAAGGATGTAATCATAAAAGAGAGCCATCTTGTTAGTTTTGGTATTTTCATTAATTTATCCTAAAGTAGTGAAACTAGAGCAGATAATAAACAGATTAGGGAAACAGCGTTTCTGCGTTTTAGAGCGACCACTCCGTTTACCGGCGGTGAATCTGTAGACTCGTGATGTGCTTACAGATCATTTCTGTGTCTAGGTGTCTTTCTGGAATTCTTTACAGAAAGAGGACAGAGAAAGCATTTGTTTACTGTACTGAGTTCTTTGTGTTTCTGTGTGTGTTTTTAACCACTCCAGTGTTTTTATTTCCACCGACGGCAATTCTTTCCTTTGATTATGGCACTGTAAAAGCTGAGTGAAGCCATGGCAACAGCGGGGTGTGTCACCTCGGCGGTAAAGAAGGGTGTGTGTCAGGTGTGTATCTAAGAGTGTGCTCTGGATCCTTAGTTTTACCGCAACTGTACAAGCATCACAAGCAGTGACAAGAACAGCCTCGGAGTTTAATTTAAAGAGTAAACCTTCATATTACTCATGGCTGCAACACATTTGATAAAAAGATTTTTAAAAAAGTTTTATTTGTTTTTTTTTTGTACAGAGCTTTTTATACCCAAATTTAAAAGGGTTTATTACAGATGCAAAGGCTTTAGCTGCAATTAAAGCAGACAACTGAAATAAAATAAATCATTTAAATCAAACAATCAAATGACTGTTGCTCTGCATTCTCACAAAAATGATTTCCCTGGCAAATTCACTCCTCGATGTTGGTTCAATAGTATGTGTATATAACCTGTGGCTCCTCCTCATCACTACATCATGGAAGACACGGATGACGTTGACCGACCAGATTTTTTTATTCTGAAAAGCTCTACAAAAGCAGCAGTAATCAAGTCTCCATGTCTGGGGTTTACAAGATCATTCAGAGACTCTCCCAGTACGGTTTCATCATCTACTGCAGGAGCTGCGTCTGAATGACGGCGCTTTCAGCGGTACTTCTGTTTCTCTCAGACACAGTTTGATGACTTGCTGTCCTCAAAAATAAGAATAAAATTAGGAAGTTTCTGTTATAGTCTCCATATAAATAAGAAAAATATCAAAAAAGTTCAGGAGGAGAATGATCAGATTCTCGTCCGCGTTGGCTTTGCAATCCAGCCACTGATCACAGTAAAGTCTGTCCAACACAAGAGGCTCTCAGCTCGTATCTAATTGCTCACGTATTGGAAAGGACAATTTAGAAAAAAAATAATGTACGCCACTGCTGTGCGCATAAACATATGTTTGGTGCGAGCAAAACTTTAGAGTAATCCACCCCACAGGAGATGAACCTTCCCTTAATCTGAAAAGGAGCTCTCTGAGTCTCTGCTTAGTTGTGGCCTTAATGTGAACCAACACTTAGTCTGAGTGTTTTACAACAGAAAGATTTCTAACTTGACTATAGCAGCAGAGTCCAACAAAACTGGGTTCTTTGTGACAGAGCTACATAAAGCTGAGTGTCATCTGCATAACTACAACACATTAGTATTCATGATCAGACCTAAAGGGAGCATCTGCTGAAGAACAGAGGTCCAAAAATCAAACCCTAAGATACTCCATACATCACAGTGACTCATCTAATTTAGAATCACCTTAGAAACAACCAAGGTCCTCCCACCCACTTTTCCAGCAGTCAAGAAGGATTTCATGGTCCACCGAATCAAAGGCAGCACAAAATCAACAAGAGACAGACACCAGCAAAACTGCTTTGACACACAGTTGATATGTTCAGGCCAGATCAGAACAAACAAGTCCAAAGTCAAGACTAACAAACAAAAGTCACAACTAACAAATCACTAATGGTCAGTCAGCTGATCTGTAATCATAAACAAGCCCTCCTATCTAGCAGAACTAGAGCGAGTCTGCAAAAATATCTGATTCATGTGTATTATCAGACAAACATTCTGTAACATGACAAAGTGAACACAAAAGAAGTCACAATCATTCACAACGCTCCATCACTCACAAGCCGTCAAACAGAAGCCTCACTTGGCAGTTATCTGAGCAAAGAAATGTGTTGTTGGAGGAATTATTTCTTTCCCTGGGGTGTCAGGTGACTGACAGAAAGCTGGGATTCTAAAACATGTTTTTCCACGTACAGACTGTGAGATCAGCAGATCAGTTGTGTGGAAGTTCTATTGAAGTGAGTCCTCCTTTATTTTGAAAGGTACAGAATAAATTCTGTGGGTGTTCGACCAAAGTGACACTCCTTACCTTTCTTCACCTTCTTTGCAGCTTGATGGTGTCTGAGGACTTCTTCTTGATGTCCGCTTTGGCCTTCTTGTGCTCTAAATGGCACAAAGACAAAAATGAGAAATATGTGCACTCTCATTTGTGTGTGCACGTGCATGCATAAGTACCTTTGGCGTGGTCTTTGTCCAGCTGACTGGCCATCTTTTTCCACTCCTCCATTTTTGATTCGAGTGGAATGAGGAGACTTTCTGACAAAGACCTTAAAAAAAAATAAAATAAAACAGACTGAGTTCCACACTGAATCTCTGACTTTCATTTAGTGGAACATTAAATTTAAAAGCATCAACTCTGCATCTATTTAGACCCAGACATCTATTTTTTGGCAGATAAGTCAGAGCACTCAAAGCACGAATTTTTTAATGTTAAAGGCACTTTATTCTCTGAAATAATAAAATACAAATTTTGAGGTTTTTACAAGTTGATAGCAAACAGCACCTTCATGTAAAAAGGTTTGTCACTGAAGTAGAAATGAATGAACCTTAATTACCATAAACTAGGGCTGGGCAATATGGCCTAAAAATAACATTTACAATATTTCACACCAGGGTTGTCAACATAAAAATCATCAAAGCTAATCTGGTATTGTCGACGCGTCTGTTTTTTTTAATAATCTCGAGCAACAAAGTAATTTAGATCGGAAAGCAAACAACAGGAAGTTTTGGAGGCGGTGTAGCCGTTCCTCAACAATAGAAGAAGATAGATACAAACTTAGGTTTCACGGCAGCACAACAGCCATGCACGAGCAGCTGAAGGAAGCATCCTGCGGTCTTAGCGTCTTCCTCACTGTCTTTGACGTTTTCATCAAGGTAGTTTTTACTCACATATTATTGTTAGAGAATGGGAGTAATGTTTGTCTCATCGTGCTATTATTGGGCTGTATGAGTAACTGAGTACTCTGATACTCTCACAATCAGCTCCCAAAAATTCTACTAGTCTAACAGGTGTTATCTAGTGCTGGACGCTACAGTGGCCCTGCACAGTCATGCAGACGGCGGCTGACTGTGGTGTTTGCGTTGTGTCGCAATGGCTAAGAAACACTCATTTGATTTAGCATTTAAACTTTGCACGGATTTTGTGACCCACTTTCATCGCAAAATGAACCCATTATGAATCACCATTCTGTCTGTGATGGAATAGATGTCCGTCTCTAATAAACGTTCATAAAAGTTCATAAAAAGGTTTTAAGGTTTTTTTTATTTAACCGTTATTTAACCAGGCGGATCCTTTGAGATCAGGATCCCTTCATACAATAACTCATATTTCCTAAATAGTTTGTTCTTTCATGTGCCAAAGGTAATATATGATAAAATATATGGACATAGTTTACTCTGAAAGGCTTAAGAAAAGCATGGTAGAGGCCCTTTAAAGAGTATAAACTCACAATGATAACTTTGAAAAAAATACAATGACTGTTTGACAATGTTTTTGGTTTTAAAAACTTTTAACAAAGTATTTCATTTTAACCAAGGTTTCTGGTCAACCTGTAGCAGAGCCTGACTGGACTGACCCTCCAAAATAAGAGAGAAAGCGTTTTGGCTTCTGTGTGTGACCAGCAGAGGACACCTTGCTGTCTGGTTCCCACACAGAAGAATACAGAACCAGTCACATGTTCACTTGTCTGGAGGACAGTGTGTGTGTGCGTGTGGAGGGTGTGTGCACGTGTTTAAACCTTACGTGGTGAACAGTTTGAGTTTGGATTCGATGCTGCGGTGTCTCATACACATCCTGGTCAGCGCTGAGCCGATCTCCTTCGTTGCACCTGCAACAATCAGAACAGGAACTTCGAGTTAAAAAGGCCTGAACATTACATTTCAAAATGAAGTTCCATTTACACCAGATATTGTATCTATGTAAATAATTATAACAATGCGAGTCACACTAGAAAACAGAACTTGATGTGTCAGTTAGAGGCGGGTCATTTGTACCCGTGTTTTCCGTGTCCATGCGGTTTACAGTGGAAGAGAGGAAATGTTAAAAGGAGCAGAGTTTTTCCACCTCTCCATGTTATCGTTCTTTAGTCTTCTGCTGTTACTGGGTTAACCTCTCAGATTAGGGAGAAAGATTTTCCCAAGCCCAAGTGTTTCATGGCCGCTCTGTATTTTGAGAATGAAGCAGTGATGAGTCAGACTTTGTAGATCTAGATTGTTTCCTTAGTTTGGGTTTATAACAGTCTAGATTTTTATTTTATTCTAATTTTTTTTAACTCATTTTTTTTTTATAAAGGAATGAATTTTTAAATAAATGGAACTGGATGTCGACTTTTCTTTTGGATTATTCATCATTACAGCCGGAGCACATTTGAAAATTTTAAAAAAGTCAATGAAACTTTTTAAGTGCTGTAAAACAGCTAATGTAAAAAGAGTGTGATGCTGTGTGTGATGCTGCGTGTGATGCTGTGTGTGATGCTGTGTGTAATTTCTGCGCCTAATTGAGTTTTCAGAAAAAATGTAAGAACATGATTCTGTCTGTGGCCCATTATCAATGTAAATTATGTAATAAAAGAATTCCGTCTAAATAGTATTTTGTTTATTTAAAATAAGTGTTTCAATAGAATAAGGAGAAGTTACATTTATTAAGTTCTACAGAAAATTTTTGAGTCAGAAAAAAACTGAAATGTACAAAAGTTTCTGGTAGTTTAACCCTCTATTCTTATGTAAGGGATAATGCCCAACAAAGTGTGCAAAATCAAAAGATAACAGACAACGCGGAAGCCTCAAACGTCCTCCGTTTCCTGTCGGAGTAAGCGGCATTAATAACATACGACTGTAAAAGAAATGCCTTATCAAAAGAAACCAAACATTTTTGAAATTTAAACAAACTTTTGACTCTCAAAATCATAAACTCTTTTCATTATTATATTTCAAAGATTTAATGTGTCGTGTGTGTACTGTATGCATACGAGCAAATATGTCTGTTTAGGATTAGAAGCAATTATGTCATAAAGATAATATTATTTCGGTTTATTTTATAATCAATTCATAAATATATACACACAACACATTGTATATATATATATATATATATATATATACAAACATTTGTTGGTTCTAGTTATTGGATAACCAAGTCTGTTTGAAAACAGTTTGGAAAGGATTCAAAGGAAATCATTTGTCCAGCACCAAGTTCAGCTTGTGACCAAATCCTGTATCGACACAAATTTTCCGAAGTAGGAAAAGTTAAAACCAGAACAAAGCATGTGTGTCTGTCTGTGTGATTGGTGTGTGTGTGTGTGTGCGTGCATTTGTCATATGTATATTTATGCACGGTTCGAGGTGTTGCCATCTTCTTGTGACAAAGACTCAAATAGAATGACTGATCAAGATCTGCTGATGAGTGTCAGCTGCTGAGGATTCTGGGAGACCTGGGTCTCTCTCTTCACTTTGATGGGTTTGGACTTGGATCCAAACACACATCACTACAGCAGACAAAAAAAAAAGCTCTTCTCAGCCAATGAAGGCCTGTTGTGAAACACTTTCCAGCATTTCAGAATCAAAATCAGAATTATTGGCCAAGCATAAATATACATACAAGGAACTTGACTCTTGTAACTTAAGCTCTCATGAACAAGAAAACAGCACACAAAGATACAGCATAAATTGGTTTATAAAAGTAAAAATGGGGAAAAAAAATTCAAGATATATATACAACATTTAAACAGATATGTGCAGCAGGAGTTTAAAAACAGCATACATAAAAAAATGAGTTAAAACTGGTTCTAAGTTTATCTCACATGTAGACCCTGCATCTAAAGTGTTGGAGGTTTCCATTTACAGTTTACTTGATAATCGTCTCTTCTGATGTGAAGAGCTTCATTTGATCAGGCTGCATTGGAAGTGAATCTATTTTTGTTCATTTGAGAAAACAATTAAATATTGACTCAGCTGGTGAAATGAAAAGAAGCCAGAATATTTCCCACAAACTCAGAGCTGTGAGCTTCTTTGTATCGGTCAGTCTGTGTGGACATGACGCCCTCTCAAACAGATACACAGACTCAAAAATATCTCAGAGACCAGGGAGACAAATTCCTCGTAAGGATGTGAGGAGTGAAGAGGTGCTCAGACAAACACAGACGATGGACTTTTATTCGACAGTGAAGTGTTTTTTACATTGATAGTTTGAATTATAGATTGTCCACAATCATAGAGTGACAATATGTTTTTAATCTCTTGAAAAGGTTTACGGAGTGTTATTTCAGTAAATAATGATGAGGTACACATTTCCTTTGATCCTAAAACACCCGGTTGGAAGTGTGCGAGTCTAGAGAATCATTTCCGTTCATTTAGAAATCTAACTGTAAAAGCTGGACAGTGAGGTGACAGAACAGCTCCAACACCCACACAGTGAAACTAATGTAGTGCAGGTGAGCGCTCGCTCACACACTAACAGGAAGTCAGAGTGAAACCCCGCCCCCTTCATCTCTCATTGCCTGTGAGCTTTTTGCTTAGGCGCAACAGTTGAAGCTCATTTTGTATTTTCTTCTTTAAACATCTTTATCTTTGCTTTCCATTCTCAGTCTCTGGCCTCCATTTGTGTTGATCCATCCTCCTTCATTTGCTGTAGCCTGCAGTTCCGCTCTAATTCCTCCGAAACAGGAAATCCTCGGTTCTCCGCAGAGGAACACAAACATGCAGTGAAATGCTTGGAGGGTACCAGGTGTGGCTTAATTGTTAAGGTGTGGTGAGCGGCTTCATTTGCTGTCCCTCACTGTGAAGGATCTGGCTGGCATCACAGAGAACCATCACAACTTAAATGTCACATTTTAATAAGAAATCAAATAATTTTTAATAAACATGTGGTCCAGTGTCCTTTAAAACAAAACAAATTCAACTAATTGAAATTTATCATTAGAAAATAATAACAGACAAGGCCAAATCTGAACTCTTTCCCTACCCTCTAATTGTAGGGGCATTTAAAGCTGTAGTGGTGTCTGAACTTGTTTTTTTAAGGGGAAGGCGTGCGGAGCTGGGGCAGGTTATCCCTCTGCTGATAGGATGATCCGCATCACACTGTGCTGCAGAGGAGAAACGCATTTCTTTATGTGGTTGCGCTCTGATACGCAGAAGTTTTCATTTAAATGTTGCTTGTTTCAGCAGGACTTTATAAAGTTATAAAACCAATGTTTTGTATTTTCCAAGCGCTGGCAGCTGCGCGCTAAATATACTAATTAATATATGTTAAAAATATAAATATAATATGATAAACCCGCTTACATTAGACACAAACCATATCTATCTCCATTTTTATTTAGATGGTTTTACTTTGATTTTAGAATTGATCTGCTCATAAACTCACATGACAAAGTAAATTTTTTCTTCAAGATTTCCACCAGAGGCCATGTTGTGCATTGTGACTTTGTTCCATTTAAATGAACAAAAAAACTGCAGATTGCATTTAAAATAATGTAGGATTTTTTTGTAAAATGGTATGGCTTCTTTACTAAGTCACAGTAAAAGCCAAACATGAAACAGGCAGCAAAGATGCCCTGACCAAATGTCACACAGTTTACCGCACTGGCTGAATGTCTGACGTAGTAATAAGACACAGAAGTTGGCGTCAGTATTATGGTGTGGGCCGGTCAGAGCTCACTTATGGCAGGGTTACTTACTAGGCAGCCACAATTCTTGGTTATGTTGCACCATTGAATCAAATCATAGTGAAATTTGGTTAGAACATTTAAAAAGTATTTTTCTGAACTTTTTGTTGTTTTGTACAACAAAAATGAACCAAAAAAAACATGACCCAAAAATTGAGGTTTGAGAATGAATTGTTGCATCCCTTCTGCTTAAAACAGAGAAATGGCTCCACACACCAACTACTAACATCTTCCTTCTTTTATTTAATGGTTTATTAATGGTTTTGTATTATGGAGTGTGCAAACATCTAATGGTTTAGACTACGGCCATGAAGAAATGCAGTGTTTTCCTTCATAATCGTTAAAATGTTACTTTGTCTGACTCAAAACAGCTTTGTAAAAACCTGTCATCAAGAACCCAGATGACACATTGTACCTGATCATTAAAGCTGTAGCGAGATCCAACAGCGGTGTGCCTAATATTTGTAACTAAACATCATTTTGACCAAATATCTCACAAAAAGCAGGTTCTGCTAAAACTAGAAACCAGCTCGCTATAAAATGTGAAAGCAGCATCAAAAACCCTTAAAGATTCTTCAGATGTAAAAAACAGAAGAAAACAAAAATCCAGTCCTCCACTTTCAGAAGACGCAGCTCCAGACAGACAGAACTATTCAACGCTTCACTAAACCGAAGATTTTCCAGCTCCGCTTGCCTCTCCCTGCCCATAATGCTGCTCTTTCAGAAAGTGTGGATGTGAGAACTCATTTTATGATTTTCTGCCTCCAGGTTGTTGGCAGTGATTTTCTCTGCTCTCTAACCTGAGGCATCAATCTGAACAGAAATGTCTGAGGAGAAACGGCTCTGAAATCGCAGACTTCAACCTTCAGGTAAACTAGACTTGAAGGAATCTCATTTCCAACAGAACCATCGGTCTAAATCATTACCTGCTAACCTTTCCCTCCCTTTATTTGACCAAGTTATTGATTTGCTGACAGAAAAGATGGAAAAAAATCTATTTATCAATGAGAGACTTTAAAAATATCCCCACAGCTAAACTCAGGAACCCTCTGAAAGTCTGCGTCAGGTCGTCTTGTGATGCGTGTGTACATGTGTGCGCGCTCTTTGACAGCCTCATGATACCAAAGACGTCAGTTCCCTGGTTTCTAGAGAAACCAGTACATGTGGAATCACCAGAAGAAAAAGAAAGGATCCAGCTAACAAAGTCAGCTGATTGCGATGAGACCAGCATTTTTATCCTCATGTTTTACGACTACATTCATAGCTGAGTCTGCACAGAGAACTGCTGTCGGAAGTGAATACAATTGGACTTAAATAATCATCTTTGATCCCATTATTCCATATAACCATTATAAAGGATAAAACTGGATGTGGAAGGAGTACCATACTTGTTTTCTAAGTACAAAATAAACTTACTTGAACGTTACAAGTAAGTTTACTTTACAAACAATGGTCCCTCAGGGGCTCCTCCTCAAAAGTTTTGGTCGTAGGTATATAGTCACAGGAAAACAGGTCGGAAGACATCATAGTTGTCAGCAGTGATGGAGGAAAGGTTTCAGTACTAAATCCCTTAGTGTACTGCTTTCAAATAAGCTGAAATAAGGCCTCAGATGCCTGGAATATGTATATAAAGGGCCCTAATTTTCAGGGACTCTGTGGTAACCTCCTACTCTGAAAACCTTTGAGGCCCCTGTGGAATAATCCACAAGTTTGCATCACAACTACAGAACCGGGAACAAAGAGTAGAACGGAAACCACAAAAAAGAAAAAACATTTTAAAAATGGAATTTAAACAATTAAAAATATGTCTTACTCTGTGGTATGAGTTGTGCAATGTAAGATCTGTAAGATCAAGTTTACAGGTAATTACCCCCCCCATTAGATGCAACTAAAGGAGAACCCCCCCCATTACTGGTGCAACAGAAATGGCAGCAATATCAGAGCTATCCATTTGTACAGTTTTGATCCAGATTCCTGTTCAGATGAGGAAAACAAAGACGTTCATGGATCTATTTGTCTGCAAGTGCATGCGTCAGAATGGGGAGCAGCAGGGAGCTTGTGCCCACCGTATTTTCTCAGTCACAAAGAAGCTCTTTTTCAAACTACATTTTTTCATCTGCTCTTGATTCACAACGATTTTAATAAAGAAATACTCAGAAGTGCAATTTAAATCCAAATTTTCTTTATATACGTCCTCCATCATCAGAAAAATGCCATAAGAACATGTTAGAAACACCAAAAACAAAATTTCCATTGGAGTGGGTCTAAAGGATGAAACTAAACCAATGAGTTTAAGTCTTTAAATCTATAAACACGATTTAAGAATCACTGGTTGCTGTTTTTTTACGCTCTATCTTCTGATTTCTTCTTTGAATGATGCATGACAAATAAAAAGGGTCAAAAAGGAGTAACTAATTCTTCATGCAATGAGTTTTTAAGTGTAGAAACTCCTCATTACCCTCCCCGACTGTTGAGTTTTAAAAGAATGCATTGGTTTCTAAACAGAAGATTTTCAAAATCTGCTCTTTCTGGCTTAATGTACAAACTTCAGAATCCAATTCTAAATAGAAATAATGTGTTTGTTTTTTAAACAGCGATAAACTTCAGGAAAATTGCAGTGACAGATCTTTTTAAGTTGATAACTAAGTCAACAATTAGTTCAGTAATAACTTCAACATGCGAGAAAATGTAAAGATCATATTTTATTGCTTTGCAAACATAGAACAAGAAACAACTGATGTCAATGACATACTAATAATCGGTTTAGGAACTCTGTTCCACGCAGCTGTGGAACGCCTTTGAACTTCAAAGCCAACAACTGTCATATTTCAGAGCAGAAGACGAGCATTACAATGGGAAATGGTAACAGGGACCCACCAGACCAGTTCTGACACAAACACAGATCTCTGCAGGCACAGGAATGCACACACGGAGAGAAGAAGCATTCACTGGTTGCATGATCTCAGGACTGCGACTGTATCAAGAAAAAAAGCGTGTCTACAGGCTTCCTTAGAGTCAAACAGCTGTTCTGCTTTTCTTTAGGCTTTGTGGCACACATTCAGCAGCTGAAAGGCTGAAGACAGCGACACTCAGAGTGAAGGAGGAGGAGACAACTGACACAACACACCACAAAGGTGACACACACTCACAGGGAGACCCGTGGAATGTGCTTGGTCAACATGCTGCGCGTTGAGCCATATTGGATTTACAAGAAGCTAAATGCTAACAGATGGCAGCTGTGTTGCGTTCAGGTCAGACTGGTTCAACTCTGACATCAGCCGATAAGGGCTGAGCGCATTTTAAACAGAACTTAATACAAAGACTGTTGAAGTTAAAATAAGAAAATGGTGGGGGAAAATGTGTGAAATACAGATGAGTTCATGTGAAAATGAAGTCGTTTCAGTCACGCTGTTCTGCCTCAGCTGCTGACAGAAGCGTGTTTGGACAAGTTACAAGTATCCCCCGGAAAAACATTACAATTGTTCAGCCAGAGGCTGTGTGGAAAACACACTTCATCAAAGGGGCAAATCCATAAAAAAAGAGTCATAATGCCACAAAACACACATGAAAGTGGCTTTTGGTGCCAACATCTAACACAACTAGATTTCAGGGAAGATTTGACAAGTTTTTTTTCCTGCGACGATACATAAACACGTAGAGTCTGGTCTTTTGGGTTGGAATCTGATGTAAACTCTTAAGTGTTTAATTTTTTAGAAATTAAAGTCAATACGCATCAGTCTTTATAATAAAATAAACATGTTCTACAGTAAATGTCTTTTTTTGTCATCTAAGCTGTTTAGAAAAAAATTAAGACAAGCATAAAAACTCACATGACCTGTAATAAGGACAAGCAGAACAAAGAACATGTTTGTTGTAATACACATTTTTGATGGCAAGATAAAAGCTTAAATTATACAGTCCATTGCTAATAATCTCTCGTTTTTTTTTAAAAAAAACAATTCATAGTCAAAAGTTTTCTATACTGTGTTATTGACTGCTTTATTTTTCATGCAAATGATTAGTCAGATGCCCAACTCTATATTGTTCCAGGCTTTGTCAATTAGGTTTAAATAACCAAAATATCTGCCGTTAAAACATGCTTTCTTGGTCTCCAGTTTTGGTTTGCTAAAAGTTTCTTTTCACCTTGAATCTTCACAAAAGGCAGATAAAGCGTGACCGTTGCTGGGGAGACTTTCAGCCTGATCTCTAAAGCTCCATGGCGTTCAGCTGACTGTAACCTGCCTGAGGATGCTCAGTTCATGTCAATATTTCTGGGAAATGTTTTCTTTCTATATTTATAAATTCTGGTTCAATCTCAGAAACTTAAATCCTTCTGCATAACCTATGATGACGACATTCCTGCACAACTTTTCTCAAGATGTGACACTCACCAAAGGATGACAGACGGTTTCTGCTGATACCTCCACTGAGGGGAGTGGCAGTGATTGGATTTGCTTCAGATACCATCTGATTTATGTGTTGCATAATCAGAGCAGGCTCAGCACTGACAGCCCTGTCCCTTTGCATCCACAGTCTGGATCAGATGGTCTAAGTAATAAAGCTTTAAATGCAGGATGAGACCAAAGTGGGTCAACAATATATTTCTTTATTTCTATATTTTTAACAGTGCTGTGCCACAAGCCTTATAACCAAGTTCAAATGTAATACAATGCAATTCGCCCCTGACCAACCTTCATGTTAACACAACTTGAGTGGCAGCAGATCACTGAAGACAGGCTCCAAAGCAACAGCTTTTTTATAGACAGAGATGTTTCTTTTTGTTGACATTTTTGTTCTGAACAGAAATAGAACAGCAGTACAGTTTAAAGAGGAGCTCAAGAAAACCAAGAAGATCCCAGGATGGAGGATAGAAGGAACACAAAGACAGAGAACAGTTCTGTCTGATGTAACACACCACCTATGATGGTAATTGTTGACTATTTGTTAGGTTTGTGACAGTCTAGAAAATTTCCTTTTGGACTCAAATCTTCATTTACAAACTAATAAGACATGGCGGCTTGTTTGGAGCTTCTCTCACTGCATTTACAGCCTCCTCCCTCAACAGGAACACTGTGGATGTGCTACTTGTGAATCGTCACTAACTGAGCAAAAGTGGAAGCACAGATTGAGTAATGCTGGGAGTGATCCTCTACATGAAATATGTTTCAACATGCTGAAAAGTATTGCTAAAGAAGTTTTGCGCCTAGTGGATTGTGTTGTTTTCTGAGTTTCTGTTCTCACCTCTGGTCCCCGTCGCCATGTCTGCAACCTTTTGGAAAGCATCTAAGAAGGACCCAACAGCCAGAATAGTCGTCCTGAAAAACAAACACACATAAGTAACATTATTCAACCCTCTAACAGATTTGATAGGTCGTCAACTGAAAACCTGATGCTTTAAATGTTTTATTTCAGCAAATGTTAGGTTTACATTTGATAGTTTCTCTGTGTGTGTATTTATTTGTAAATGTATGTTTATCTGTGCAAATGAAACATGTTAAGAACATCTTTCTCCACAGCAGTACTGAACCAGACTTTTTTCTTAGAACTGCAGTTTTTAATCTTTGTTCAGTTTTCCTGTGGGGAGGGAAGGGTGGTTGTAATTGTATTTCTTTGTAATTATTTTATTTTTTATTATTATTTTTATCTTATTATATTTTTATTTTATTTATTTTTTATGTAAAGCACCTTGGGTTTTCATAGGAAGGAAAGGCGCTGTACAAATAAATAAAGTTTGAAGTTTTATTATATAATTGAGACAACAATCTGAACCGATTATAATAGTGAAGAAAGCTCAGTGCTTACAGATGGTTATAAACTGGTGCTTTATACATAAACTGGCATAAATTGAATGAATTAAATGTTTCATCAATCACATTCTTTCGATGAACATTTGCACTTTTCTTATGGTTGTTAAAACTGCAAAGGTAAATTAACTTCTATCTGCATGTCCTTAAACCTCAAAACAGTAAAGTCATAATGTCATGTTATGGTCATAAACCATTTTTTCAACTCATTCCACTCTGTGCTTCTAGAATTAGAAATCCAAGTGTTTTAAAACTGAACAAATGTAGAATTTTATTGATAAAATTGTTCATGCTTACATGGAAAGCTGCCCAAAAAGCAGTTTTCCAAAAAACTATACAGTTACAATACAATTAAATGTATTTGTGAATTTAAAATCTGATCTCATTTTATGTTAGTTAAGAATGTTTTCCAAACAATAAGATCTAGTTTTTTAACTCCGTCCATAAAAAAACTGCAACAAGCCGATGATTTTTTTTTGCTTTTTTAAAACGTTCTGATACTAAAGTTTTTCTAACGGCTTCCGTGATCAAAGCTGCTTCTGTGTTTCTCTGAACCACATTTGATGCTTAATTTCAACTAAACTATATATCATAAGGATGAAGCAGCAAACTAACAACAGAATTCAAACAACTTGTTCATTTTGGAAGCGGGTTACCACACGAGGTTCTCTGCCTTTAAAGCCTTGTGGTTCAAGTGCAACTAGAGACTAGAGACTGAGACACACATTGTCATCAATGGACCTTTTGTCTGCATGTCCTCCACCTGCAAAGTGTATACGTCCGAGCAGCAACACACACACAGACGCACACTGTTACCTGATCTTCTCATGTTTTAGAGGTAATGGCTGTGAGTCCGTCTGACCTCAGTGGAAATTCTTCACAATACAAGTTTGCTCTTTGTTTGATGAAACGGCCAGAAGCATTTTCTATCACGTTTGTAATAAATTATTAAAACACTATGACAAATGTCACAACAAGAATGAGGTCAGAGGTGCCCCCCAGCCCCAGTACTAAAATATTAAAACACACTTTGGAGCCTGAATTCAGGTGTGCAAATGTCTGGTCATCCCCTCAAAACCATCTGAGCACCAAGCGTCGAGGAAAGCACTTCACAGCAAGACCCCTGAAGACTCAGCCATCCAGCTCCTGTCATCAGGGTTCTGCTCTTCAGGGCATCTGGACTATAAAGGTTCATCTTAGATCTGGTGCTCACAGCAAGGTCAAACTCTAAAATATCAGTTTAACAGAAACTTCAGTTCAGTTTCAGTAAACTATTGAAGGTTAAACTATTAGACCAAAGTGAAGCAGCTTAAACCGAAATGCTGCTGCGTGGAGCAACATCTCATTGTTCAATGGAAACTGCGTTTCTCACCTTCCATAAACAATTTAAACCAGAAACAGAATATTTCTCACTTTAGGTTGGAAAGTGTTGATTATTTTGTTCTGCAACTGCATGATGGGAAACTGAAACAGAGCATTCTGCTTATGAACCATTCTTTTATTAACTACTTCAGAAGCTTGGGCCAATGGGCTGCTTCAAACAGCTTTTATAAGCATTAGCGTGAAACATCCTTAACATATTTTTTATTAAACAATCCTCAGAATTATTCATCCTAATAAATATCACTTTTGTATAAAAGGTAAATTAAAGCTTTCAACAATGACACCTCTTGCATTTGGTCTTCTTACCTTCTGAAACACCTGTGCCGTTTTCAACAAAAGAGAAACTTGATGGTTGGATAAAAACTAACTTCCCTAAGTCAAAACCTGTGTAATACTTTAGAGCAGCAATATTTTAAAAGCATAAACTGTTGACATGCAATTTTGCAGCAAATTCAGACCTATTAGACCAAAAATAGATCAAGTTATATATATTGTTGATATAGTGTGCATTTGTATGCTTGTGTCTGCATGTTTGTGTGTGTGACTGGCAGGGATAATAGACCATAACTGTCTGCAGCAGGCAGAGCGATGATTATCAGGTAAACTGGCCCTCTGGGAAGAGCAGCTTCTGTTGTGTACTTGGGTTGTTCTACAACAGTGTTTCTGACTCAAAACACATTATATTCACAAACACGAACGTAAAACAAAAAACAGCTTATTGTGGTCATAAAGTCTGAGGTTTGGACTGTGTTCCTTACCTGAGTTGTGACTGGAGTTGGCTCCTTTTGTTAAAAAGTCCTCCCAGGTCGGATAGCTAGCCTATAAGCAAACAAAGAGAATAAAATAATCACATTTTGTTATTTTCCCTCCAAATAAAGTTAAATTACAGCTAAAGTCAATAAAAAGAGCATTCGGGAATACATCAAGACAGCTTTTTCATAGAAAGTCAAAAGTATTTAGTTGTTTATTAGGGAGTGAATTTTGCATCCAGTAAGCCTCAAGAGGATTGACAACCTCAATAGACAACGGTACAGAAGAGATCAGGTTAAAATGATGTAAGGATGTACAATATAACCTTTTATTAAATGTAATATTCTTTTGCTGTAACGACAAAGTGATCCTGAAATGTGCTGTTTCAGCCAGAGCTGTTGGCGTAGCTTATCCTTTAATCATTCACACCACATCCACTTATGTCAGTGCAGCTTTTGTTTCTTTAAATCGGTGACACGGAGCAGCAGAACCTTGCGTTGACTAATAACACGCTAGAACAGAGGAGACGTATACCTCACACTGCTGGTCATGAAGCTGTGATTCTCCTTGATTTTAAACTTCTACTGAGGCAGTTTTATCTGAGGCCCGATGTGGGACCATCACGTAAGCCAAAAAAGATCTCCAATAATCTTCTGAGCTCCTAAGGACCAACCTTACAGGCTCCTTTTAAAAAGTGACTGGAATTGCGATTCTTAAATATTCCCCGGGGATTGGTTTCTCAGGGGGTAAAGCTTCTCTTTCAACCAGGATTTTGTAACATTAGCTGATTGATTATGTAATGTGAAGCTGGTTTGGGTTCAGACTTTGACCTTGAGTTGCATGAGTAAACAACAGCAGGCGCTTGTGTGATGTTTAGATTAATGAATCTAAAAACACACTGTTGGGAAACATTGGAAGAGAGGCCATAATTCCACTTTCTCTCATTATTTCTTTCAATCCAGTCACCCTGTCTTCCCTCAGGTCTTTTGCCACTTCGTCACCAAACAGAGGATAATACCGATTTAACCCCTAACACAACACCATTAGCCTGTTAGTCACACACCACTAAAGCTGTTAACCAGCCCTCAAGTTTAAGGATAGCAGACAGACGCGCAGCATGGGACTGACCGGGTTACTCCAGCAGGGGTTAACACTGTGACGAAATGCTGCAGGTGACCCAATGAAGGCATCCAATAAATGACTAACAGTGAACCTGTTGTTTTTGGGAAAAAAGACGGTGAGCAACAGAATTAAGCAACTTTGAATGAAGTACATGTTGACCCTGCATAAGTATTGAAATGATGCTGTGGTACATGTGTGGTGGCAATCAAAACTAAAAGTCATCAAAAACATTATTTTCATGTTCTTCAACAGACAAAGAAAACATTCAAAAGAAAGAAACTAATAAATAACTAATAAACTAATAAATAAGATTGTTCCAGCCAGGACTAGCCCTCTGAAACATTCATTTACACAACATTTCTTCTTCCAGTATGAGGGTAGGAATCTATGATCCATAACAAAAGCTGAGAGACTATTTTCTGTAAAAAAAAAAAAAATTCACATTTAACTACACTTTAAACTAGTCCAAAAGCACTCTGAATGTTGGCTCGATCCTCAGTTTAGACCAATAAAATGTGACTTGAGCTTGTGTGGCTCTCCTCCTGTTTGTTCCTGCCAGGAATGTCATGGAAAAGTTGCTGTAAAAAATTCCAGCACTCCTTTGCAGCAGACACGGCTCTAAAGGCACAGACAGACGGAGTGTGCATCGAAGCTTCATGCTACGGGCTTTAGAAGAGTGGAGGCTAAATCTGGGTGGCCCACAGGGGTCAGTGGTGGTTTCAGAGGGTTCCCTCGACAGCTGCCAACAAAACAGACCTCTGCCTCTGTTTGAATGGACCTGGCTTTTAACATTTCAGCTGTTCCAGGGGGTGGGGGCGGTTTTAATGCAAAATGTGTCTTCAGATATTGATCGTAGCAACAAAATTGGTTGTTTGTTTTATTTGACACAGGCTATTAAAAAGTTTAATTGCCTAAACCACCATGAAGGGGGGTTCCACAATTTTATGCCTCGTTTCCACTGAGCGGAATGGACCGTTCTATTCAGGACCGGAACGGAATTCTGAGCCTTTCCACTGCAAAATGGACTGATCAAACAGTTCTGGATTCTACCCCTTTCGGTCATAGATTCACAGAAGATTGGAACGGAATGGTTGGGGTGTAGCCGCTGTAGCCACCCGATGATGGGCAGAAAGTGATGATGGCGAGAATGTGATGACGGCTTATTACGCCACAACACAGCGCTAGGAAGCTAGCACTTCCCGGCTTAGTAAACATTAGGGTTGTTGCGTTTTCCGCAAACACGCTAGCCGTGACGCAAGCATGCTAGCAGTCTACACCACAAAGGCGACGTAGGAAAAAAGTGCTTTGTGGAAGCGGGGCGTCACTGAGTGGAAACGCTCACCAGAATTAACTGGCCCGTTCCATTCAACTCCCGTTCCGTTCTGCTCAGTGGAAACAAGCAATTAGGAATGCCATTTGTTCATGAACTTGCTCACAAGAGAAATATGAATGATATTCGATAAATCTGCTCCCCTCAGTTACTTAGGACTGAAAGCTAAGCTGAAATGACGCTCAGAGTCATCTATTCATACCGACAGAGCAGGAAACACACTGAGCTGCTATCTTATCTGCTCTGTTCACCAGACAAAGCTACAGGTGTACGATTACTCTAGCCAGTGTGAGTAGACATCTGCTTTCAGCATCTAATCTTACTATGATAATCCTGATTTGTTCTCCTGACCGGAAGAATGAAAGGATCCATAGACCAGGGAGGGGCCCAAATGAGGAGGTAATGCAAGGTTAACCAAACCAGAGTTTAAAACCAACGTTATCAAGTCCTCCAATTCAAGAAATTAACTGCCGATTCAATCATTTCGGCACGAAATGTTTTAAAACACACAAACACACTACATGAAGAAATTGTTTTAACACTTTAAGATGGGGTGTGTGTGTGTGTGTGTGTGCGTGTGCGTGTGGCGTGTGTGTGTGTGTGTGTCCGTTCGTTCGGTCAGTCCGTTCTTGTGGGGTCCAGATGACACCCACCCTTACAGTGACGTGTTATCCCCTCCCATGACGAAGGTGCACAGGTTATGTCTGCCATGGACACCAATGAAAATCAGTGGGAAAAAAAAGGTCAGCATCAGTTTGCAGTATTTAGAACAAGGAGGGTTTCAGGAATCTGTGTGAACATGCACGCCAACACAGCTGTTTGAGGTCATTCTTTTACAACGTGTATCCGTGCATGCAGCGTTCACTGGCACAGAATTGCTGCGTGTGCATATCTCCCAGATAATCCAGGAACCATTTAAGGAGGAAGAATTTTGGCAAAGAAGACTTCAAAGAGAATTCCACTGCGCTGGTTTACAAGTTTCTGTTGTGGTTAGAACAGTTGCCTCACAGGGAAAGGATTCCTGGTGTGAATCCCAGACGGTCGCTGACTGACTGGAGTTTACATGTTTCCTGTGTTTCCGCTCAGGTACCCTAGCTTCCTGATCCAGCTAAGAAATGTCCAGGTTAAATTCTTTGAGTAGACCAGGGGTGTCAAACTCAACTGTACAGAGGGGCCAAAATCCATTTCACACCTTAGGTCGAGGGGCCGAACAAGATTAACATTATTGCACACACAAAAACGAAACTTTTAAAACTGAACTCTTTAATATAAATATCAATAAAACCAGCTGTGAATATTGAACATGCTGCAAAACAAAACAAACAAAGCCTAGAAAAAATAACTGTGCTTCTCAGCAAGAAACAGATCCGATTATTCCGTTTTCTTTGCTCGTGTTGTTTATTCAGAGCTGGACTCGCTGGACTGGCATCGTTTTTTGGCAACAAGTTCATTTACGATTGGTTGTTGAGGTCCTGTGTTTGTCCTTGTGAAACGTATCAGAGTGATTGATTTGAAAAACTTTAATTTTAAAGTGTTAATAAAATATCTAAAATAAAATCAAATAATGTATTACTTGAGATTATTCCAAAAATACTTGATTTTGGAGCGCAATATGTCGCGCTGTGTTACCAGCTCAAAATATCGCCGGGACATTAATACCAACAATCTAAAATGATCTTGCAGGTCAGATGTAATGACAAGGAGAGCCAGATGTTACCCCGCGGGCCTTGCTGAAAACTTGTAATTCAGAATTAGTATCTAATGGATGGAGTAAGAGTATTTTTCTTCATTTAAATACTTTTATACTCCTGATACAACCAATAGACCAATAATATCCTTCTTTCATTGTTCAACTTGTCATCAAGCAGCAGGGCAGAAGAATGCAGACTGCAGTCTGACAAAATACTTCACTGCCACTAAAATCTGCTGTATAATTTAAATCTCAGAAACATCTACAGCCTTCACTAGAGTTATTTCATGTTATTGTGATAACTTTGCACTGAGCATCTGAATGTAACACACCTCACGTCATCAGTTTATGTCAAACTGAAGGTAGGTCACTTCCCTGAAGAATATCATCATGGAAAATTTCCTTCAAAACCAGTTGGAAAGCGAAACCAGACCAAATTCTACCTTTTCCCCAGAGTGTCCTCATCATTGTTATCTTTATGTTCTCATTTAACTTTTCCATAGGAAGACATTATTGTGCCTTACTAATAAATAAAAAAGGACAAAAACAGCAGAAGCAAAGTAAAAAGAAGTCTGCTGGTTCGCTGTAGCTTTAAGCCAGCAGTATGTATTTAAAAAAGAATAGCGTATAACGTGTACACAACACACCCACAGAAGAGTAAAACACATTTACTTTTATACTAAAGATGTGGATTTTTTTCAACATGAAATAAATGCTGCACAGTTTAGTTTCCAACAAAAACATAATGGAATAGAATCACAATCCCTAATCCTGATTACACTTTCTTGTTACATCTACACATCTAAAAAAAAAAAAGTCTCTTTTTGATATTTTTTATATAAAAGTGTTACACTCGATGCTAAAACACTAACGTCACTTAACAAGTTATTGGTAAACAGCCATGACCCAAATCTTGAAAAACAAGCATACCGGTATTTTTTTACAATTACAATAAATTAGATGCATAAAGCATGTTAAACTGTTTAAATTCTGTTAGAGTTTAGGTCAGAACACCTCGAGTTTGGTTCTTGCCTTGCTTGGCAATGTGTCGAAGTGTTCTTGGGCAAGACCCTGAACCCCACATTGCTCCTGGGGGTTATAAGTTGGCGCCAGTGTTCAGCAGCAGAGTGTGAATGCACACAATCAGTGTGTGAATGCTTGTGTGAATTTGCGAATGGGACTGTGACTGTAAAGCACTTTGGGCCTTCAAAGAAGGTAGTAAAACGCTTTGTACAAGTAAAATCCATTTTTACACGTTTTTAACTTCAGCAAACTATCACACATGGTACAACTTTAAAAAACCATCTATAACCTGTGGCTGCAACGGTGGCAGTGGCTAGCGCTCTTGCCTAACAGCAAGAAGGTTCCCGGTTCAAGTCCTGGCTGGGGGACTTGAAACAGTGTCACCAATGGGGGACCTTTCTGTGTGGAGTTTGTGGGTTTTCTCCGGGGACTCCGGCTTCCTCCCACTGTCCAAACACATGCTTCATAGGTTAATTGGTCTTTCTAAATTGGATGGGAGTGTGACTGTGTGACCAGTCCAGGGGTGTCCCCTGCCTTTGCCCATGAGTAGCCGGGTTAGGCTCTGGCAGCCCCGTGTACCCGTGAATGAATGAATCTATAACCTGAAAAACTACAGGAGCAAAACCAGTGAGTATTAAATAACAGGAACCCTCCCAAAAACCTTAGACGAAAATAAAGCAGATTCAAAATTAGTTAAACTATTTAATGGAAAGTAGTTTTGTGGTATTTTGTACCACAAACATACACTAAATAAATCTTCTGACACTCCACAGAGCCCAGATCATTATGAGTCAATCAACACAATAAAGCCGCAGTGATGAAGCAACAGAAAGCAGTGGAGCTAAAGAGGCCGTGACTGTTCAAACAGCAGCTTTGGGGGGTTTGTTTGGGAGTTCATTTAAGAGGCTGGTTAGAGAAAGAGATGAACAGAGACAATTTAGTAAGGATCACCAACACCTAGTTAATGATTTGCATAACAAATTTGACACAATCAGCTGTATGCTCCTTTATCTACTACAATTTGTTATGCCTTATCACACACACACAAAGGAGGATTTATCGCCTCAACATCTTCAATCAAAAAAGAGATCTAAGCACATTTTCAACATCAATATCACACCATTATTTGGTTTTCTGTTATTTTGAAAGGGTTAAATGAAGGAAATAAACTTGTGATCCCCACTGTATCCTTAACCTTTGCTTTTGTTCACAAAAACTCACAATTATTGCCAGCAAGACGCTCACATGCACTGCAACAGGTAAAAAAAATATGAATTTTGAGCAGCTCATTTGTATGCTGAGATCTCTTGGATATATCTGCAACCATAAGTGAGACCATAAATTTCCCTTCACTGGAAGAGTGGATGCCTTTCATACTGGGGGGGGAGACACACAGGCAGCAGGATGAATGGATGGACAGCTTTGTTCTCCAGCAGCTTTGCAGTTAACATAGTACAAGTATTTCTAGCAAATTCTTTAATTAGACTGACAAATGCCTTTTCAGAAATGCAAACAATGAAAGCAAACACTCAAAAGAAGACCAACACCTGAGCAGCGCTCCATGAACACTCAACTAACAACAACTGTTTCACTTTCTTGAACGGTTTTGGTTGGTGTTTGTTTGCTGGAGATCAAGGTGGAGTGCACTGATTAGTGAGATCTGTGTATTCTTTATAGATATAAGACTGAAAGAAGACTTCACAAAGAACAGAAGGTTTCCTTAAGCAAAAAAAAATAAACTTTTCTTCAGACAATGTCCAGCTGATTTTGTATTAACAAGAGCAAACAAAGGTTCAGCTGTTTACTGAATCAATTGAAGGTGTGGCACCATCACACAAGTTAGTAACACTAATAACAAAAGAGAAAATCCTCAGTGTCAGCATGCCATGCTGACCACTAAACTACTAATTTTACGTGTTATACTGAATAATCATACTGCGTGGCAGAAATGAAGCAGCTGCTTCTTTGACTGTTTCTGGGATTCATCTGCATTCACTTTGCATTATAGTTTGACTGAAACAGATCTCTAGGAACTAGAGGTCAACCATAACGATTTTGAAAGGGCGAAACCAATACTGGTTGATGTAGGGCAAGGTGGTCGATGGTCAATTTGTGGCAAATTTGCATTAAAAAGTAAAAAGTTTAGCATCCTAATGTTGAATAAAACAAACTCCAGCACATAACTTTTAAATGCTGTAAACGTATTTGATTTAAGAGAAAACCAAATGGTAAATACTAAACAGAAGCGTCTGTTTGGAAGTTTGAGTTAAAATGTCAATAGATCCGTGAAATGTTCTTAAGTAGAAATCTCTTCTTTATCTTTTTTTCCAAGTTCAAATAGAAAAGACAGTTCCCCATCTCAGCTTAGATCCATCCATCTACTAGAGGGGCTTGGAAAAGAGGGAGGTTAAAGTGGGGCCACATGCTGACATATGCTCACACCCATGATTATTTATGACAGCGTTTGGGGTGGGGGGGGTTTGGGTCCGTCTGAAGTCCAATATACCCCCCTGTTCCTGTCATCAGTCCTTCCCTTCCCCATCGCCCATTTCCCTGTTTCTTTTAGGTCTTCTTCCGAGTATGTCTCATGTCTGTTTCTGTCCTACATTTCCTCATATGCCATCCTTCCATGACAACAAGCAGAAGTAGTAAACTACAGACTAATTGTAATGTGGAAAGATTCTACTGTGTGTGGCACTGTGTTTATTTGTCAAATAAACACTTCCATCAGTACATTTTGCTGATTCAGTGTCTGTCCACACCCACATTCACCTGAGGCCGCCTGTTTTCCTGCAGGAGAACATGCTCTTTGAAATCAACCACTCCCAAACACACACAGCTTTCATTTCAGCAGGTATAAAGTATATTAACGGTGGGACTTTGCATTACAATGGTCTTAGTTACAGACATTGTTTTGGTCATTTGATGATCTTTACACATAAAAGATTACAATTCGCAGTAAAACAGTCTGAGCTGTTGGTTCTACATTTTGGAAGTCCATGTAGAAATAGCATGTTTCTATGTGGAAACCTGCTACTATTCCACACTCAGCTTTTGCTTCATGCACTGTTCACCTTGAGTATGAGGCTCAAGACAGATAACACACAAACCAACACACATACAGCATTGAAGGCAAAACCCATGACCACACATGCATGATGTACGCACACACAAACACACAAGCTGGTTTCTTGAAACAAAAGGTTAGAAAAGGGACTGTACTTCTAGTGACATCATTTTAAATGTTGTAGAAATCCTTTTATTAAAAGCAGGACCTAGCTTTAGAAAAATGACTTCTTCATCCACACGTTTTCTAAATTGAAGAGTCTCTTAATGTGTTAGAAACAGAAACTGGTTATGTCACATTGCGGTCAGAAAGAGGGTCTAAACTAGGATGTCCAATCCAAGTCCTTGGAGGCTCAGACTCCTGGATCAACCTCTGCCCTCATTCAGCTTCTCGTTGTTTGACAACACATGAATCTTCTTTTCATCAATTTGCTAAGAAGCAGGATATTGGCTCTTGAGTGGGATGGGGCACCCCTAGTCTAAACTTTATTTAAATAAAGAAGATGACAGTGTTGTTGTGGATGTGAGAAACAAAGCAAAAATTTGAAAAAGCAAGGACAGAAGATCGTGAAAAAAGGGGGAGACATGCAGGAAAGCACAAAGTAACATAGTCAGCATGTCAGAAAGGACGGGTTAATGACAGCAGAGATGGAGAAGTACGAAGGTCAATGTGTCATAATGTGGCTCCCAATACAGCTGAGACAGGAATCAATAAGCTTGCTTGTGTCTCTCAGAGAACTTGCAAGTCCAAGAAAACACCTGAAGATGCATTTTCCTCTCAACTGGAATGAATTTCAACTTAAAAAGCTCTAATTATCTCATTCTAATTTCACTGAAAACTGGTTAATGAATGTGTCTCTTTATCATGATAGGTGTTGCTGTTTGTCAACCAAAGTCCTCTGCAAAATGATGGTCTCAAGGACCATAAAAAGGTCTTGAGTTTTGATGCTAAATTTTAAAGATAAACATTCCCTGTAACGAAACGATGTGAGGTCCCAGAAAAACTGAAGAAAGAAACCAAAATGTCTGCAGTTAAATATAGTGTTCATTACAACAGCTGACAGCTCCTTCAGTTATCACAACAGAATAAAAATGAGAGCATAACAGTACAAAACTACTCTTTTTATAGAGCTAAATAATATATTTAGGTTTTGTTTGCTTTCTCCTGCTGTTTGAAAAGAGATTGAAATGTTGATGTTCTTATGGTATTTCCATGCTTTTGGCAGCCAAGTATCTTTCATGATGAACCGAAATCATTTTCAAACCTCTGGACGACCTGCAGAGCATTTACGGCTCAGCTTTGCCAAAGGACTCTGCACACACACAAGCGTTGGAGGCTCAAACACAACCAGGGGGTAATCACGGCCACTAAAGCAAACCACAACGGTACAAATATCAATGGCAACTCTCTGCTTAGTTACAGATAACTTCCATGAGAGAGATGCGCAAACTTCACAGAACAGAAGCTCCGTTTGATTCTGTGCCACATTGGTAATAAATGTGAGGAAATGATGCCACAAGCTCTGAATCCACGTAATCCATCCCATTTCTTTGTTATCTGATGGCAGCAAAGCACTGAGTCACCCATGCTGCTCACGGTTCTTTGTCAGAGGATGTCTGCATGTCCCATCAACGTCGCATGCAAATAACTTCTGACTTATGAGAAAAGCCTCCTTTTCCTTGATCCTATAACCTGAAGTCTCTGACTCTACCAACAACGTGACTCAGAAAATGGTTTATTCCCTGTTGGGGAGCCAGATCAGAGCAAAGCTAATGTGACACCCACAAGTCATCTGAGGATCTGCTGTTACACAATTTTAAGAATTTAGACTGAATCATCACCTGTGGTTTGTTTGGTTGCGTGCTCAACGACATGCAAAACTTGTGACGCACAAGTATTGATATAACTAGCATTTCCCATTTTAATCTAGTCAAAAAAATCCCCACACTAATCAGACTCTACAATGAACTGAAAAACAAATGGGTGAATTCCTTCTGTCTTTATGAGGCCCTTACGGGCATCTGAAGGCAGCGTGGCACGGCTCTGAAGGGAAAAAAGATTTTCATAAGCTTGATAAAAATGAACAAATCATGGAGTTTTATAAACAGACCAATCCTTGAGGTTCATGTTCATCCACTGCATATCAAAGCTGTGGCTGAAGGAGCACCCACAGTCCTATGAAGGTTATTTGTGGTTGAGCTGGTCTGAATCCTTTAAATGAACACAAAAAAAAAACACAGAGCCAAGTGGTCTACTGTGTCAAGATCATTGGCAACCTTTTATAAAACTAATTTTTGAAGTAGGTGATCATTGAAGGTTTTTTAGGTCATTTTGTTTGGATCCAAATAGACTTTGTTTGAACACTATTAAAACCACACTCTTTACAACAAAGATATTAAATGGCCTTTAAAAGTTATTTGGTTCCAAAAGTACATGTAATTTAGAAAAATCGAAATTTAATAAACTCGCTTTTCTTTCAAAATGTCAAAGTAATCAAGTACTAACTAATTGATCTTCTGTTTTTATGATCAGGCAGCACATGAACTGTGACATTAATGGAAATAAAACTAAGAAAACATGAAGATGAAGTTTTGTCAGTTGAATAAAATTACCATTTCTGCAGTTAACATCACTGGGTCTTTTTTAATATCACTCCACTACATCACCAGGTCTTAGTGATCAGTGAAGGCACAAACTGTTTATGTGAGCAGAAAAATCTGTCTGCCATGGAGAGGCTTCACTCAGACTACAGCACCAGCCAACGTGTCAGGCAGCCGCCACGGCCTCCGCTGGTTATCTTATGGTCAAAAGGGGGGTGACTTGAAAGAGGCCGAACATGGAGAAACACTGACAGACAGACAGCAAAGGGCAACCGCTTGACAAACATCAAAGAGAGCGCAGCTGGTAGTACCACCCCCATCCAGCCCTTTAGCCCCTCAGGTGGCCCACTTCCAGAGGCAGCTGAGTTTTACCCCATTTCCAGCATTCACAGCCACACATTAGTGTTGATCATAATCCACATACCCGTCTGTTTACATTTCAGACGTGCATAAAAGTATTTCTGATACGTCTTTTATCAGAATCCTAAGAGTGAAACTGATGAAGATGAGATTAAGATTAGGATTGAATCACCACCAAATGACTGGTTGTCTTTACACTCAAAATTCATGAGCGGATTTGGTTTAAGAAACTTTGATCCAAAACGGATTCCCTTCTCCCATAGTTCCATTCTTTTACCAACTGTATTAAGAGACAAACAACTATGAAAAACTTTAGATCTAAGATTTAAGAAAAACCTGCAGAAATTGAAAAGACTACAATTGTATCCACCCTAAGGTTGGAGAGAAACGGATAAATAAGTGGATTATGGGTGAGACAGCATTCATCCTGCCCTTTACACGGGAAAGTTAAGACATAGTTGAACGTGAATTACCTGCAGACATGAAAACAAATGAAACCTCACTTTGCAGAGCAGGACGTGGAACCTCATGAGTTGAATAGAGAAGGCTTTCGGAGCAGACACGGTAAATGATTTTACCTTCATGTCGTTCATGATGAGCTGGAAGAGCCCTCCCAAGGCGCTGCATTCCTTCTCTATGCCCGCATCCATTTTTCCACAGGCTCGGAAAAATCCTCAACCTCCCAACACGAAAACTTTTCAACCTACCCCCTAAAAGAAAAAAAAAAACTTCCAGGGCAGGTTTTCAGTCATCTCTCCAGAAGAACGAGGCCCTCCTGTTTGATGGACTACAGAGGGATTCGACGCCTCGAGGGCAGAGTCCGCTTAGCAGAACAGAAAACAAAAACACCGGAGAGTCGGTTCCGAGCGTTCGGCTGCAGTCAGCCGATGCTACCCGCCGGCCCAACTCGATAAAACGTCCCAGAAAACACCACATCGTGACCGAAGGCGCCCGCTTCTGCCTGGAACCCGCCTGGCAGGGTTTTTCTAACCTACTTCTGAAGCCAATAAACACAAAAACGACTGACGGCTGCTTGCTAACTCTGCTAGCTAGGTTAACTTCGCTAACAACCTGTAACTGTGCGTGTGTCCAAACGGGAACACGCACGCGCGGGTCCGTGATCGATACAATCCTACATCAACGGATGACGGTGGTGTCTGGAACCCTGCTCCGGTAGTCCCTCCGGTGTTCAGCGGAGGATTATCCGAGAGCTTTCACTCGGTTTCCCGCAGAGTTTGAACGACAAACGCCGCCGATTTCCAGCGGTTACTCCAAAAGGACTGTCCCGTAAGATCCCGAGCCGCGCGACCGCCACAGAGCTGACGCAAACAACATCCGGCGGTGGCTTTCAAAATAAACTTCCAACAACATCCGGCGGTGGCTTTCAAAATAAACTTCCAATCCGGAAATGGAATTGATGGATGGATGGATGGATGGATGGATGGATGGATGGATGGATGGATGGATGGATGGATGGATGGATGGATGGATGGATGGAGGATGGATGGAGGATGATGGATGGATGGATGGATGGATGGGATGGATGTGGATGATGGAGGATGGATGGCTGGATGGATGGATGGATGATGGATGGATGGATGGATGGATGGATGTGGATGGCTGGGATGGATGATGGATGGATGGATGAGGATGGATGGATGATGGATGGATGGATGTGGATGGATGGATGGGCTGGCTGGATGGATGGATGGGGATGGATGGATGGGATGGATGGATGGCTGGATGGCTGGATGGCTGGATGGATGGATGGCTGGATGGCTGGATGGATGGATGGATGGCTGGCTGGATGATGGCTGGGATGGAGTGGATGGTGGATGGATGGGATGGCTGGTGGCTGGATGAGGCTGGATGGCTGGCTGGCTGGTGATGGTGGTGGCTGGCTGGGATGATGGATGGCTGGATGGCTGGCTGGATGCTGGCTGGATGCTGGCTGGATGGCTGATGGATGGGCTGGCTGGCTGGAGGCTGCTGGCTGGCTGGCTGGATGGTGGCTGGCTGGCTGGATGGCTGGCTGGCTGAGCTGGAGGAGGATGGGGCTGGCTGGCTGGATGGCTGGCTGGATGGCTGGATGGCTTGATGGCTGGCTGGCTGGGAGGCTGGCATGGATGGATGGCTGGATGGCTGGCTGGATGGATGGCTGGATGGTGGATGGATGGATGGATGGATGGCTGGATGGCTGGATGGATGGCTGGCTGGAGGGATGGCTGGCTGGCTGGATGGCTGGCTGGCTGGATGGCTGGATGGATGGCTGGCTGGCTGGTGGATTGCGCTGGCTGGAGGCTGGCTGGCTGGCTGGCGGCTGGGCTGGGCTGGGCTGGCTGGCTGGCTGCTGGGATGGATGGCTGGCTGGCTGGCTGGCTGGATGGTGCTGGGCTGGCTGGACTGGCTGGCTGGCTGGCTGGCTGGCTGGCTGGCTGCTGGCTGGCTGGCTGGCTGGAGGCTGGCTGGAGGCTGGAGGGATGGAGGCTGGCTGGCTGGCTGGCTGGTGGCTGGGCTGGCTGGCTGGCTGGCTGGCTGGCTGGCTGGCTGGCTGGCTGGCTGGTGGCTGGCTGGCTGGCGGCTGGCTGGCTGGCTGGCTGCTGGGTTGGCTGGCTGCTGGCTGGCTGGATGCTGGTGGCTGGCTGGCTGGCTGCTGCTGGCTGGCTGGCTGGCTGGCTGGCTGGCTGGCTGGGCTGGCTGGCTGGCTGGCTGGCTGCTGGCTGGCTGGCTGGCTGGCTGGCTGGAGGAGGGCTGGCTGGCTGGCTGGCTGGAGGCTGGCTGGCTGGCTGGCTGGCTGGCTGGCTGGTGGCGGCTGCTGGTGGCTGGCTGGCTGGCTGGCTGGAGGCTGGCTGGCTGGGCTGGCTGGCTGGCTGCTGGCTGGCTGGGCTGGCTGGCTGGCTGGCTGGCTGGAGGGGGCTGGCTGGCTGCTGGCTGGATGGCTGGGGAGGCTGGCTGGCTGGCTGGCTGGCTGGCTGGCTGGCTGGCTGGAGGCTGGCTGGCTGGCTGGCTGGCTGGATGGCTGGTGGCTGAGGGCTGGCTGGCTGGATGATGGCTGGCTGGATGCTGGGGCTGGAATGGCTGGCTGGCTGGCTTGGCTGGCTGGCTGGGCTGGCTGGCTGGATGGCTGGCTGGCTGGCTGGCTGGCTGGCTGGCTGCTGGCTGGCTGGCTGGCTGGCTGGCTGGATGGAGGAGGATGGCTGGAGGCTGGATGGTGGCTGGAGGGCTGGCTGGATGGCTGGCTGGCTGGTGGCTGATGGATGGCTGGCTGGCTGATGGTGGCTGCTGGAGGGCTGGCTGGATGGCTGGCTGGCTGGATGAGGATGATGGATGGCTGGATGGATGATGGCTGGCTGGCTGGCTGGCTGGTGGAGGCTGGCTGGCTGGCTGGCTGGCTGGCTGGCTGGCTGGCTGGCTGGCTGGCTGCTGGCTGGATGGCTGGCTGGCTGGCTGGCTGGCTGGCTGGCTGGCGGGCTGGCTGGCTGGCTGGCTGGCTGGCTGGCTGGCTGGCTGGCTGGTGGCTGGATGCTGGCTGGATGGGATGGCTGGCTGGTGGCTGGCTGGCTGGCTGATGGAGGATGGCTGGGCTGGCTGGATGGATGCTGGCTGGATGGCTGGCTGGCTGGATGGAGGATGGAGGAGGGCTGGCTGGCTGGCTGGATGGATGGATGGATGATGATGGCTGGATGGATGGATGCTGGCTGCTGGCTGGATGCTGGCTGGTGGATGGATGGATGGCTGGATGGCTGGCTGGAGGATGGATGCTGGATGGATGGATGGCTGGTGGATGCTGGCTGGCTGGATGGCTGGGCTGGCTGGCTGGCTGGCTGGATGGCTGGCTGGCTGGCTGGCTGGCTGGAGGCTGATGGCTGGCTGGCTGGCTGCTGGCTGGATGGCTGGCTGGAGGCTGGCTGGCTGGCTGGCTGGCTGGCTGGCTGGCTGGATGCTGGCTGGCTGGTGGTGGGAGGCTGGCTGGCTGGAGGCTGGCTGATGGAGGCTGATGGCTGGATGGCTGGCTGGCTGGCTGGATGGCTGGCTGGATGGATGGCTGGTGGATGGAGGGATGGAGGGAGGATGGATGGATGATGGATGGATGGATGGATGGGGATGGATGGGCCTGTTTGATTTTCATTATTTAATTTTCAAGAAATTTTTATTTATTGTTACTTTTGTAAGTTTCAAGTGATTTCAGTGAGAATTGTGGGTTTTCCCTTCTTTAACTGAGGGGTACCAACAATTTTGTCCACGTGTATGGATGGATGGATGGATGGATGGATGGATATAGATATATATATATATATATAGATAGATAGAAATCAAATGAATAAATAATAAAATCTGTAATTTACAACAATCAGGACAAAAACAGATGTCATTAAAACTTTTTTAAAATTGGATGCAGCATGGATGCAGGCAGAAATGAAAATGTCCTTGCTAGATTTTGGGTAAGGTATCCTTTAGTATGGTACGTGGTTTTCAAAAGTAAATGATTAAGCCTGAGAGGGTAAAGAGCCTTAAAGTCAATGTTTTCACCTTTGATTTTGCAGAATTAGTCACAATTCTGTTGCATATGTAGAAAAAATGGCAACTTTGCAGCTGAAATTTAAAGTTATTTTTCTCAAAAACATATTCCATCCTTCACATCCTTGTAAGGCTGTTTTACCATCTTTTTTATCATTTATTTAGTGACATAACTTCTCTGTTTGATTGAAACTGGAGCAGAATTTTTTTATATTGTTGATTGGAATCTATGTACCATAAGTCTTCCATCACTGTGCTTGGCAGTGGGTTTGTCAATGTGGTTTAAGCTTCCATATCCTTTATTTCTGTTTTAAATTAATTTATTAAATCCTAACTTAAGAGGTTAGAAGTGCTATAAAAGATCCGTCTTTCTCCTGACAGCATTTCAAACACATATCCTTTCACTCTTCCAGAGTGGTGATGAAAACAGAAGGAAAACCTCTTTGTCTGCTCCATTAATGTGATGTTCTCCTGAAACTGACTCCTCTCATCAAAAACTGTTCACACGCAGCCACAGAGCATCACGGAGGAGCTGAATGCAAAACACTCATGTAAGGTTTTTCTCAGACTATTATGCTGATTTACCTGGCAACAAGCTGAGTCACAGCGACAGCATTGCCCCAAGTTGGTTACCATGGCAACCCTTACAGTGGTGCATGCTCTTGTTTGGCGGGTTTTGCTGAATCACAGGTCACATCCAACCACATCAGTGCAGTTTCCATGGAGACAGTGATTTATACAACCCTGTTTGGACGGTGATTTGGTGACATTTCAGAAAAGTTCAACCACAAACCAGAGTTTGTGGTTGAACTTTTTCTTTTTTTTTTTTTTCAGGAAGGACTTTGTCAATGTAACAGAAAGAATTCAATGTACAGGAAAAAAGAATACTGGTAAAAGTAAAACTTTGGCATTAAGATTATTGCTCTATTCTAATCCTAGAAATCTGTCCTTTTTAAAGTATATACACATATTTACCTTTTCTATAAAACTGATGATTGAATACTCTGTGAAAAAGACCAAATCATTTAAATGACCTTCAGATCACATAAAGTTTCCCCTTTTAGAACAAAAAAGACAAAATAATTCAAACCTTAAAGATATCTGACATGAAACTGTGTGTAAAGTTGTCAAAAATCACAAAATTACAGTGTCTGGCTGAAAGGACCCAAAATTAGTTTTTATTGTTTGCAAATTCTATTTTTTGTGGCAGTTTTTAATTTAAATTCATACAGATTTTAAAAACTTAATCTAACTTCTATTTTTTCACAGGTTCCTCAAATTTATTTAGTTTTCAAACCTTCTTCTGTAGTTTTTGGCTTGTTTCCTTCTAATAATATCACAAATTGTGGAGTTAATGTTTCAATGTACCGTTTAGATTCTGTGCTGAGAGGTCAACTGATATTTATAGAAATGTATTATCACTAAAACAAGTTACAACATTTTTATTCATTACTTTTTTCCTTTGATTTACACAAATCAGTTTTATTAATACATTTTTAAGTCCACGTGACAACAGTGCCATCTACCGACCATTGGGGAGGATGACGTCTTAAGGGAGAGCATAAAAAATCTGGACTCCCACACAGACCAGAGCTGATCAAGTCAGCCCAATTCCACGGCGCTACAGTTATGAGACAAAGAGAATCTCAACCAAGTGTTGAAGATTCAATTCCATTTTATTTGTATAAGCCAATTGTTACAACACAGCTGTCTCAATGGGTTTCACAACAGTATTTGTACAGAAGAACATAAAGTCAGTCCAAATAGATATTTACAATAACTGGTTGCTAAACTAAACTAAACAGACTAAGCTAAACATGCATGCCTGGCCTTAGACCCTCCTTCTAGGTGAAAAAAAATGCTTAAATAAAAACTAAATGTTTAAATAACAACTACATGTTTATGTAGTTGTTATTGTTTATTGTAGTTGGATGAGCTTCATCCAGATGAAACTGTGAGGCAGCTGGGAGTCCGAGATGAGCAAGATGCGAGGTCCAAAAAGGGACAACATGTGAATCGCACTGCACCAAACAGATGCATAAGGAACTAAATAAAAATAATGCTAAAAAAAAGACACAAAATAGAGGAGGAGTAATAGAGGACAGATCTCCAGTGCCCCATACTTTTCCCAGCTTTGAACTTCTAGTAGCCTGCAGCAAGTGTGTGACAGCATCACACACTTGCTGCAGGTTCGTTGGCTGCACATCCATGATGCCCATCTCCCGTTCCACCGCATCTCAAAGTTGTTCTATTGGGTTGAGATTTGCTGACTGTGCAGGTCATTGGAGTCCAGTGAACTCATTGTTATGTTGAAGAAACCAGTATGAGATGATTCCAGCTTTATGACATGGAGCCTCATCCTGCTGGAAGCAGCATCAGAAGAATGGAACACTGCGGTCATGAAGGGATGACATGGTCAGCAACTATGATCTGGTAGGCTGTGGCTCTGTAACTAGTGTTGTCATGTGATTCATCTTTTTGTGCGATTAATTAATTGTAATTGTAATTAATTAATCTAACTATAGATTTTAATCGCAATGATTTTTAAACCTAGTAATTGCTGTGAAAAGCCTCATTTTAAGGTATTTTATTTAAATTTGTGACATTGTGATGCAGTAAAAAAATCAAAATACAACTAAAAAGGTGGCTTTATGAAGTTTTTCATCATTAAAGAATTCCAACCTTTTACTTTGACACCACTGAAGGGTAAGGTTTTTTTTCTTCAATTTTGAACAATTAACAAAGAAAAAATGACTACATCAAAAAACAGTAGGAACACTTCTTCTGAGCAAAACAAAAAATACTGAACACAAACTTCTTCTTATTACCATAATCCAAATGTGGATGTGAATTATTCTACAGTTTACCAAAACAGCAAGACAATAGAAAAGACATGAGAGTGATTTTCTAGTTTCCTTTAACCAGTTTGGGTGAATTTGATCATTTTAAAGACTGGGATAAAGAAAAAAAACAGATAAGAGAATCTACAAAGGAAGAAATGAAACATCGCAGAGGAATTGAACTATTCGGATTTGGAATTTATTTTAGTTGATTTTTTAATAAATTTTAACTTCATCATCTGGACTAAACAAGAGCTAAAAGGTGAACTTTCCCTCTGAAATGATGTTTCTTTAACTTCTCATGACGACCACTTTTCTCAAAAAGGAGCAGACCAGAGCATGGTTGGTGCACGCTGTATGCTGAATCTGTTACCATGACGACGAGACACACTGCCTTTTAAACAGTCTGCTTTTGTAAAAAAAATATTTAAACTTAAAAAAATAACAAGACTGATGTTCTAAAATGTATATTTTTCTTAAATGACCATAATATGAGAAGATAATGCTCCCCCGGAAGTGTAATAACACGGAAGTAACTGTCCAAAGCAAAAATGAGATTAACGCGATTTTTAAAAAAACAATGCACTAAAATGTCTGCACTGAATCTAGTGATAAAGATAAATGGTAATTAATTGATTTCAATAATTTGATGCCCGTAATTGGTAACCATGCTCAATTTATGGGATCAGTTTGTACCAAGGGGCCCAACGTGTGCCAAGAAAATACCATTACACCACCACCACCCTGAAGGTTAAAAACAGGCCGGATGGATCCATGCTGTTGACACCAACTTCTGACCCTGCCATCTAATATGGCAGCAGAAATGGAGACTCATCAGACCAGAAAACGTTTTTTCCATCTTCTATTGTCCACTTTTGGTGAGTATCCTCAGTTTCCTGTTCTTCTGATAGAAGTGGCATCTGGTGTGCTCTTCTGCTGCTGTAGTCCATTAGCATCAAGGTCGGACGTGTTGTGTGTTCAGAGATGCTCTTCTGCAGACCTCAGTTGTAACCAGCGGTTGTTTGAGTTCCTGTTGTCTTTCTATCGGCTGGAACTAGACTGGTCATTCTTGTCCGACCTCTGACATTAACAAGACATTTTTCTGCTCACAGAACTGCTGCCCACTGGATATTTCCTGTTTTTCAGACCATTCTCTGTAAACCCTAGAGATGGTTGTGGGTTGAAAATCCCAGTCGACTAGTAGTTTCTGAAATACTCAGACCAGCCCGTCTGTCACCAACAACCACACCAGGTTAAAAGTCACTTCTATTACTTGTTTGTTTGTTTGTTTGTTTGTTCCCTGTTCTGATACTCAGTTTGTCTGGACCGACAGATCGTCTGGACCATGTTTACATGCATTGAGTTGCTGTCATGTGATTGGCTGATTAGAAATTTGATTTAACGGGCAGTTGGACAGGTGTGCCTAAAATGACCAGTGAGTGTTTATAGAAATTAAAAGAGTAAAAAATTGGTATTCTAGGAATACTTTTTTTCCTTAATTTTCTAATCATTTTATGAATTCATATCTTACATAGGCTTGAATTATCCATGTATATTTACTTTTTTGTAACATATTGACCTATGACGCGTCTGTTTCAGGTTTCACAGGAAGAAGAAAAAACTCACATTTGCTTTTCTGTTGGCTCTTCAACAGGCTTCAGAAATCTGAAAACAGGCTTTTGATCATCAGTTCTGAGTTTCATGAAGCTTTATACGTCTGGATTGATGATGTTTTTTACAAAGCAAATGATGGTGACTCAAAAAGGACAAAATTCATCCATAAAGAAGAAGAAAAACAAACTGAAGTAAAAGTTTTACTTCAGAAGTTTGATTCTAAACAGGTCTTTACCTGATCTAAGAACATGTTTGGAGTTCATGGCGTCTGCTGTTTAACCCAAGTCTTACTAGAAGCAACAGATTTCAGGTTTCTTCCTCATCTTTATCTTCATCATCAGAAAGAACATCCCATTCTTGGTCTTCAACACCAAAAGGAGCCTGTGAAATGCTGAGCGGCAGGTCACTGCCGGTGTAGAAGAGGGGAAACAGCGCCTCAGTGTGGCCGTGTGTGAACTCCTGAATGTGGGTTTGAGTCTCTGGGTCAGAGAATGTCAGTCTTCCACTCTCCCAGTCCAGATGAACACTGATGTTCTTCAGCTTTCTCTCAGGATGAAGAACAGAAGGACTCCTCGGAGAGATGGAAACGTACTTGCCTTTAGAGAAAGCCACGGCCCACAGCCCCCGGGACAGGTCAGTGGGTCCTTTCCTCCTGAAGCTCTCTGCTGCCACGCCCACAAACCAGGCTCTGCTGTCTCCCACCTCCACGCTCCAGCTGTGGGTCCCCGAGCAGAAGCCCTCCGACCCCAGAACCATGCCGTGGAAGTCAAACCGCTCGGGGTTTTCAGGGAGCTCCTGCCTTGGTCCACGTCTCACAGAGTTCAGATCTTCAGACAGGAGGAGTCCCACTTCAGCTGTGTTTGGATCCAGAACCACCGGACTGAAGGACACCATCTGCTTCATCTTGGTCCAGACCCTGAAGCTCAGGTTGCCCACATGTTTGACCACATCCATCAGAGCTCCTGAGAGCAGCCGTGGGACGTCCTGCAGGTGGCAGCGTTGGACTCTTTCCACTGCAGTCTTCTGGTTCAGGATGAAGGAGACGTCTGCAGCTGTCAGCTCCTCCTCTGCAGCTCGGATCACGTCTGAAAGAGCTGCTATCTCCTTCCTCAGACCCTCCGTCTTGTGGTGTAACACCTGAACCTTCTGCTCCTCTTCCTCCCTCAGAGCATCAATCCTGGCCTCCTCTTCCTCTTGCAGAAACTGGTGAAGCTCCTGGAACTGCTTCTTAATCTGTGTCTCAGCTTGTTGGGCCTGGAGCTGAACGTGTTCTGCTGTGTGGTCGAAGCTTCCTTTGACCTGCTGGAGGAGCTTCAGGTGGTCCTGTAAGGGTTCCAGAGATTTCCGCAGCTCCTCTCTGAGATCCAGAGCAGACTCGCTGATGGGTCTGAACCTGTGGTTCCTGTGAGCGTCTGAGTCTCTGCAGATGAGGCAGACGGGCTCCTGGTGGTCCAGGCAGAAGAGCTTGAGGCTCTCAGAGTGCAGCCCACAGAGGTGCTGTGGCTCCGCCCTCTCCAGCAGGAAAGCCTCACATGCGTTCTTCAAAGCCAGTTTGCAGGGTGGACGCTTGCTTCCACAGGCGTTCTTGCAGACTGGACACTTCAGAACCTCTTTTCTTCTTCCACCATCTTTTCAGACAGTCTCTGCAGAAGCTGTGGCTGCATGGCAGAAAAACGGGGTCTTCAAAGATGTCCCGGCACACGGGGCAGGTTAGTTCCTCCTCCAACCCCGGGGCCATTTGCCTCAGTCTGAAAGTTCAAACAGGAAGTCAGACCTCTGGCTTTTCTTTGACTCTGTTGAGTTTGATTGTTGAGCAAGACTCACTTCTGCAGGCAGGAGGAGGCTGAGCGAGGCTGTCCGCCGATGAGGAGTTTGGGGTCAATTTGAAGCGTTCTGTTGATGATTCAGTTTCCTTGCAGACAAGTCACTTCTGCTTTTCTTGTTCAGGTCATGTGACTCAAACGCAGAGCTGCGTCACACAGCGGAAGTGCCTTATGAATATGCAAAGATCGGATTCAACTGCTTTGGAGCCTCCACATTTACCTTCAAACTTTATGTCAAATATCATATTAGGTTCTTCCCCTCTTTCATTTTTCATTTTAAAAAACAAACAATTACTATATCTTAAAAAAACCTCCAAAATCAGTTTCTTGTGTATTTATGTGAAAAACTTCCATTTCATGACTAAAATGTTTGCAGTTAGGTTTAGTTTTCCGCACAGATGAACAATGCTCGAAGCATTTTTAAATTGTTCTCAAAGAGAAGATAGAAGTTTGATCCATCAAATTAAGCTCAGTCTTTGCACCGAAACAAAAGTTCTGTGGTGGTCCAACATACTGTTTCTATATCAGGTTCTTTAAAGACTTGAGAGCTACAACATAAAACGTAAAAACATGTATTAGATTCCAGAAGAGGTTTGAAAAGTGGACTCAAAGTTTGAATGTGAGGATCTTCCCTCTGAAAGTCTGGAGCATAAACTGGACAACAGGAAACCCTTTATCGAGGTCAGAGGCGTTTGCACAAATTTAAAAAGAACACATTCCCTTCAGGACTCAGAAATATCTGCTGTGAATCTGATGCTCTGCAGGTCAAGTTGTGATACCAAGTGAAATACCTCATCGTCTGGATGAATGTATCCCAGTCCTTCTGCATGTTTTATATTGTGATTTTCAGTTTAAAATACCATTTATTGTTGTGTTCTGAAGAGTTACAGATCAATGGAAGAAATGCTTTTAAGTACTTTATTTTGTGGAGCTCTGTATTCATACTTCCTGTTTGTCATCAGACCTTTTTCTGATCTGTATTTCATTTAGATTTTTTTTTCTAATGTTGTAATGTACTCGAAAGCGGAAGTTTTTGTGTTTCAGTAAAGTTTATGATGCAAAAACAGGGATTTTGTCATTTGTTGAGAAAAGCTCAACTTTCAACATTAAACTTCCTCTTCTTTGCTAAATGCTGCAGTACGCTGGAGCTCTGCAGGCTGTAGGTTAGATGTGGGGATGTGATGCTCCTGAAGACAAGAAATCCCAAAGGTTTTTTTCAGGTTTTTTCTTAGTAAAGTATAAAATCTGTAAAACAATTAAAAAATATACAAAGATGCAAACCCAGTAGATTTGACATAATAAAAAATTCATACAGTTTAAAATGTCAGCACAAATGATATAAAAGCGAGTTCTCCTTCATCTAGTAAGTGCTTATAGCAGCTTTATGCCATCAAACAGGTTTGCAGTGGAGTAAAGCACTTTGTTAGAATGATTGACAGGCATGATAAAAACATAAACTCTTTCCCGCTTTTCCTCATTTCATGCAAATTTGGTCTGGCGTTAGTGTCATGACTGGCTCTGAAACCGGAGCTGTGACACTCGGCCTCGTTTGCGCCTTTCCCTCCGCCCACATGTCCATCTCCTTTCCCTCACTTCCAGGTCTCCCAGCAGCTGAACAGAATAAATTAAACGCTGACCTCTCCCAAAGACAAACAGAACACAGAATCATTGCATACATGGTCTCATTGAAGTACGCCAGCTGCACCTCTGCTGTAGGTGTTTGCACCCTTTCACCACTAGGGAGTGAACAGAAGACATTTCAAAAGATCCTTTTCAAAGAAAACACAGATGATGAGAATCTTTATGGATGTCTGATTAGAAGCTGAGCATCAGATTGACGGATAGATATTGCATTTCCAGCCTGAAGCTCCGCCTCCTCGTCCTGGAAAACGCCTCTAGTACTGCCCCCCCAGCGTTGCTCGCCACACCAGAGCAGCCTCGGAGGCCAGCCTACTGGTTTACCATGTTGTGATGACACGCTCGCCCCCGCGGTGGTTTGTTGGTTCGGGTCCGACCCAGCGCAGGCGTTTCCAGCCACTCCGTCCTCGAGAGTTCAGCCTCGCCTCCGTCTCGCTCCTCACTCCGCCCCTTTGCAAGGTCGCTGGCAATAGCAAGTGCCCCCCCCCTTAAGGAACCGGACAAAGTTCTCGCCCACTAAGGGGCCCATGGCGTACATGCCTGGCCCCCCGGCGGCGACCACCCTGTTTGTGAAGGGGTCCACGTCGATGGGGTTTCGCCGGCAGGACACGGGCTCGTTGGGGTTGATGCTTAAGGAGCGTCCTCCGTCGTCCAGGAAGGACAGGTTGGGGTGGGCCGCCGATCAGAACTAGAACTTTGGACACCTGAACTACAGACAGCACCCCTGAGTCCGACTCCAGAACGCACTTCCGGTCGGGCTGGAACCGCAGCACCCTGTGGCGCGGGAAGCTGAGGTAACCGGAATACGAGGAGGATGAAGAGGCGGTGGAGGAGGGGGATGAAGACGGAATGCTGGAGGGGGGGTTCTGAGCATCCTCGTGCAGAGGAGGAGGAGCTGGCCGGTGCTGCTGCTGAGTCATCATCTGATGAACCTGAGAGAGAAGGAGACCGCGGTGAGCCCTGAGGAGGAACACCCCCACACCCCCCAGGATCCGTTTCTGACCAACCCCCCCTCACCTTGTGGTACTCGGGGTACAGCAGTTTGGGCAGCTGGTTGAAAATGAGGCCGGGGTCCATGACAGAGCGCCGGAACACATGGCAGACCGGCGTGCCGAGGTGGTGGGCGGCCAGCACCGCATCAGCAGCCGTTAGCCCCGCCCCCACAATCAGCACCGGGTCCGAGGATTGGTCGAGCTCCCCGCGACAGATGGCCGCTTCAAGCTCCCAGAAGGAGTGGCAGACGAAAGGCAGCGACTCCCCCTCGACCCCGAGCCAAGCCGGGATGTCGTGAGTGCCCGTCGCCAGAACCACGTTGTGGGCCAGTAGAGAGAAGGGCACCTCCTCCGAAACCGACGTCCCATCTAGAACAGCGGGAAACGATGGTTTCACCCAACAAACTTCCTGTTAACATCATTCTGAGCAGCCAAACGGATCAGTACCTCCCAGCGCCTCGCCTTCCCGCCGCTGCAGTCCTGACACCCTCCAGCACGGCGGTGCGCCATCCAGGCTGCCAGGCTGCCTGGTTACCGAGGTAACCATGGTCCTGCATGCAAAGTTCTGCTCCAAGGACATCTGAGACACATAATGTTGGTAATACGAGGCTATCTCTGCAGGCGTGGCGCGGTCATTCCTCAGGTTCCTGCAACAAATACGTTCTTAAAATCAAAAACATCAGAAACTGAAGTTCCTCAAATCGGGTAATCTGCTCAGATTTCCTCAGGAGTTCTGTTCAAAAAGGCTCATACTGCTCGGTTTACCTGCGCTTGTCTCTCATCCAGTCCTTTAGTTTGAGTCCAGGCAGCTCCATCCAGTTGGCCAGGCTCAGCGTGAGCATGGATCCCTCCATCGCCTGAAACGCCAGATCAGCAGGTGTTAGAGGAACATCTGCATGGTCAACGTGACCCAACCATTCAGCTCCAAACGTCACAACCATGACTCAGGTAACGTACATGCCACGCTCCTCCTGGCGGGCCCTTCCCAGCACCATGTGAGGAATGTGCGCGCTCCGGCTCGTATCGCCATTCCAGCGGAGACGTGTGCTCCAAACCGAAATCACTGTCGGGCAGCAGCAGGGAATCGAACAGAACCGCCACAGGGTTAGACGACCCGCCCCTCCAGCCCCTCGCACAGGTACTCCAGGTCCTGAGGGGAAGGGGATGTGAGAACCTGCGACCTCATCATCGCTCCGACATCACAGAGAGGAAAACTGGTACCTGCTCCAGCAGCGACAGGTGAGGCTGCTCTCCCAGCTTGCTGTGCAGCAGAGGGTTCGGATGCCATGAGTCAGGCGACAGGTAGGGGGTATGCCCCGACAGCAGGTATGACAGACAGATTCCTGAAGGGCCGTTACCTGGGAAATGCACAGACAGACAGGTGAGTTTCAGGTGAAGCTGGATTTCAACATTTACATTTACACAAACCAGAAGCTGTTAGCAAGTGAAGACATGATACAGGAAAAACCGTTTGCTTTAAATTAAGAGTAAAAACGGGAAAAATAAGACATCAACACAGAGCAGTGGACTCAGCAGGTTTGACTTCATTTCTGTTACATAAAGGTGAGTCAGCAGGAGCGCAAAAACTACAACAAAGCTTCTCAACTTTAACTGACCGGTGGATTTCACTGTCGTGACACAACGGACGTCCCCCACCCCCCCTCAGAGGGCTTTGTTCACTATGAGGCGTGTTCTGGCCTTACCGATGATCACCACCGGCAGGGTCTCCCCGGCTTGAAGTTCTTTGTCGTGAAGCTCCATCGTGTCTGAAAAGAAAAGGCCGTCACGGTTAGACCCAGAAGCGTCTTCATTCCTAAAAGCAGCAAAAGTTAATCATTGCAGAGTCCATGAACAGCTGAGAGTCAGCCCACGCTCATCCCAGCATGCGCACACACGTGCACACAGCCTCCTGTGTGGCCGGGTTAAGCCCAGCAACACAAAGTCAACAGACGGCAGGAAGTGAGCATGAAACCATCAGAGCTGCAGGCTGTAAGCTTCCATACAGGTTCCTGGGTTTCTGAGTCACTTCCATAAGAGGTGAAGATCAGCCCACATGATCTGGAGCGGAAACATCCGTCCTGTCAGAACCTTATCAGACCCCAGCCGCATACGTGCAGACACGAACTTGCAACCATTTCCACCACTTGAAGCGATTCTGGGCCCTGAAGATGGGCTCTCAGAGCACGACTCAGCGACTGAACACAGAAGCGGAGCGGCTCATGTGACTTAACTGACAAATGCTTTTAAGAGAGCGTGCGGCTGCAGGGGCGGTTCGCCCTGAAACTGCTGTGTCATGCTTACACAGACCAAACTGTGGGTCAGTAAGAGCAGCGCTCAGAGCGAGGTCAACTGAGGAGCGGCACATGTGAGGCAGAGAGCGTGTGGAAGCAGGAATGTAGACGATAAAGGGAGTTACATAAGCGCTGATGCTGCTACGCCGCCCACTGACTTCTCTGAACCCCCCAGCAAACACAGAGGAGGGGTATGTGCACACCCACGAGCCCAGTTTCCTGATGGAGGTGCAGCTTCAAATGTGTCCTTCATTCTTTGAAAATGACAAATTTGTGTCCAGTGGAAAAAGTGAGGAGAGCGGCTGTGGTGTGAAAGAGGAGCTTTTGTTCAACTAAATGTTTTACAAAGTGGAAAAACCTCATAAATGTGGTCACTTTTTAACACAAACAGCAAACATTTGACACAAAGAGCAACTGAGGACCTTCTGCAGCTCAGAACAGGAGGCGATTACCAGTCTGACTGCTCGTCTTTGATGCTAAAACATCTGCAATGAACAACTGCAGATCCTCAGGTGTGAGGAGCTGCGTACCTGCCGCGCTGACCTCATGTTCGGAAGGTCAGACAGGAATCTGATTGGGCAGACATCAGGAGGAGGTCAGCAGAGATCCTCCATCTCGCACATACAGCAAAGCTTCACCTGATCTGCACAGACCCGGTTCTGCAGATGTTCGGCCCTTCTGGACCTCCAGGGCTCTTCATGAGATTTCTCTCTTTTTTTAGTTTGTTTTATTGACATTCAGTGCAAATCACAGTTTTCATACCACGCAGGAATTCTAAGATTAGACACAAAAATAATTTGTTTTCAGGTACTTCTGTAAAGGAACAACAAAGGTTTTGACATTTTCATTTGAGGCGATGTTTTCTATTCTTTCGTCCATTCGCAGAGAGATCCTCTCCTTCGTTTAAACTGGGGATCATTCATCTCTCAATGTGTCGCTTTTCATTTGGAGTCTTCAGAGCTGCAGGAAGAAAACCGGATTCTGCGGATGCTCTTTTACTCACGGCTGCACGAATAATCTGCTCCTTCAGATTATTCACTGACCTCTGACCTCCGCTTTCTTGGAATCATCAAAACTTCACACCCCGGATGGACCGGAACTGAGACCGCAAGCGAGACCAGAACCGAGACCAGAACCGAGACCCTCCTCGCCCTTTCATCTAAACTTGAATTTTATCCAAACGCTTGCAGTTCAGTCATGAAGGCAGCAGATGAAGATGTGAAGAAGACTCAGACGCTAAGCACCAGAACCAGACCCATTCCGAACCAGGATCAGGCGATCGTTTTGCCTCTCAGATCCGCATCTTTCCTTCATACCGACAGCAGATTATCAACGTTGTTTCTGCCTCATTCTGCTGCGGTCACTGTTATCAAACCCGTCTAAGTATAGCGCGGGGGGGTCCGGCAGGGGTCAGGGCGACCCCCAGCCACCCGGCCGGTGACCGTCGGGGAGTGACGTCACTGTGGTATGACCTGCAGACGGGCCAGCCCCCCTCCCCACATAATCGAGCTCATGTAGCGCCATAGTGATTCATTCGTGCCGGTCCGGGCCGCGGTTCCTGCCGGGAAACCTGCATGCGGGACACTCACGGAAACGCAGCGGCGCTCAGTCTGCGTCACTCCGGAAGAAGCGTGCGGGTCCTCGCGCTCTCAGATGCGGTTCTTCGGTGCGTGAACGCGCAGCGGCGGGACTTTCAGCGGCGGGTCTTTCTGCGTCTGCTCTTCCGCACATGAGCTGCTACAACCGCGCGGCTCACGCCTGCGCGTTATGTTATATACTGCCTCGGCAGGCTGGGCGCTCAGCCAATCAGCAGCGGCTATCCTTAGAGTCCCGCCCCTGCTCGCATATCTGCCGCTCAGCCAATCAGCAGCAGCAGCAGCAGCCCCGATATGCGTCATAGTCCCGCCTCCTGTCCCGCCTGAATTTGGACTGTACAAAGATCGTCTATGCAAACAAAGATGGAAAAAAAGAAAGGGTTTAAAATGTCATTGAAATGCAAACTAGAGTTAGAATGAAATGTAATCATCCAATTCTTTATGTTTACAATATGTCCATGACACCTTGATTTTTTAACCTTTAAAGGACGCTCTTGTATTCATTGAGGTGGGCTTCAGTACTATGTTCAGGAAAGTACAAATAAGGATTATTTGGCTGAATTAGAGTCCAACATTTGAATCACTGACAATATAAACTAACACTTCCATCCACCATCACTTTGCCCACATTAACGAAACGTTCAAACCCATAAAAGAGATTCGTTTTTAGTTTGGATTTTTGACATCCTATGGAGGAACCTTTGCCAGAAAATAAAGATAAAAAAGGAAAAATGTTCTTATTATTGAGGTGTACGGCCATTTTCAACGTAAAGAAGACGCTTACAGATACATGGAGAGATTTTTCCTGCAGTACAAAGACTTTTTCTGAAGCACCAGATGGAGTAACAACACTTTCTGTAACACTTTCTGCAGCACACTTCATGCAGAACAGGAGCACAGAAGCAGAGTGAGACCTCCTCTTTTTTCTCCAAGAATATTCTAGTGGCCTTGAAGCAGAGGTGTGTCCACAGACAGTTTCATCACCTTCCCTTCTAATGTCAAACATTTTTTGATTGAATTCTTAAACTGAGCTCTCACAAACTCCACCGTCTCTCCATCATGAGACACTCACAGCCACTGCTTTCTCCGTCCCCTTTCTTAGTTCCTCATTGAAATCAACGTTTTCACAAAACTTGAGGATTTCGTCAAAGCTTTCTCTAGAAGTAATTTAAAGGTTCTGCTTTTCAGTTAGACTCTGTTGAAAGTCAACTTGATGAAACATTAAACTGGATCATGTTGGTTTATGTTTTGCTTTTGTTTATATTCTAATGATTTCCTTTGTTCTGAAAATGTTTTAGATTCTACAGTCAGAGAAGTGCTTCAGTAAGAAGTAGAGCTTTTTTACTTAAATTTAGTTTTTTTTAAAGATAATTCACCATCTCAAGCAAAGCAAGATAACATCCGAAACAACAACAAATCTGAGTTTTCTGTATGTCAGTAATAACTGATGTGACAAAAATTCCTCCCCTTTTTCTGCACAAACAAATTCTGAAACTGTTCAGGGAATTATCTCCAAAACAGAAGAAACATCCAGCAGATCCAGAATCAGATCATCAGAGGGTTCAAAGAGTTCAAAGAGGACAGGAAAAGACGAACACCAAACACTGGAACGTGTGCTGTAGGACAAGCAGAGACATGTCACTCACCTTAACTGTGGTGAACAGCCTGTCTGCACAGGCAAGTGAGAAGAAGTTTCCAGCAGCAGAAGACCACCACCAAAAGGAAGGCCAGCCCGGGTCTGTGGACATCACTGGGAGGGGTTTTGGGGCTCTTGTTGGTTCTTCTTAAGATGTGTGAGTGAAAGTGTTTGTGTTTATTTTTCTTTGCTAACCTTTTTTAAAGGTAAAGTGGAATCAACAGCCTTTTTAAAACACCACACTATGACCCACAATTCCATCCTACTTGAACAAATTGTCTGGTTTAAAAGGAAGCATTTGTCAAAGTGGAGAAGGGAAAGGCATTGAAGCATCAATCACGATAAAAAAATTAGTGCCTGGATACCAAGCCCAAAGAGGAAGTGAATGATGGACTTCCATGCACTTTGGGCCTCGGGTTCATCTGTAACATATCTGGTTTAAGAAACCTTCAGCCTCCAGTTCAGAAGCAAACTGAGAGCAAAGGAGCTTCTTTACTTCTGTACTTCTCACTCACACATCTCAAACTGTATGTTGTAATGATGGAAGATCGGGGCTGCTAAGCAAGAAAATGTACACACAGTTTTTGATATTTTGATTTACATTTACAAACTATTGTCCATGTGACACAGTTGTTCTAAAATAAAATGTTTTTTTGCCTTTTCTAAATGTGTGATTAAACCTGTCTCAGTTTTCTTTGGTCATTACTTACAGATTTAGGATCTTAGATTGTCGTTTTATTTAAAGCTGAAGTCTCCTGATAGACACATTAAAATAGTAAATGGACAAGACTTTTCTACCAAAGCGCTTCAGACACAATCCCATTCACACACACATTCATACACTGATGGCGGCTCCGCTACTAAATGTTGGCGCAAACCCTCCACCAGAGGCACCGTGGTGCACCATGAATGACTCTTTATTTAAATAAATAAACAAATAACGTTAACTGGTTTAAAGGTGTGATAGTACAGGTACAAGTCTGTTGTATAGTGTAACAAATAAATGTGTAACTTCTCAGTGTGAGTTCAGGACTGAGATGTGATGGGAGTGAAAATATTCACTGCGAGATTCCAGCCTGCAGATCTATTAAGATCCATTAAAGATTGGATTGGCTAATGCAGCTCTCAGCTTTGATCTGATGGAAGTTAAATCCATGTTCTGACCTGAAACTGAAGCCAGACTTCAGATCTAAACTCAGAGCCTCTTCATGGCATAACACAGGAGATCAAGGACATCAGCGGCAAGAAGGTCAGAAGTATTTTGAAAATCAGCAGAAAGTACTGCTGATTACCTGATTCAGAGGTGGGGGGTGTACAGAGTTTCGGAGTTATCTGTTGCTGCCCTACATGCAGCTCAGATAAACAACATGACTTTATTTATAGCAGAAGCTCAAAAACAAAAATGGAGGAAAATAAAATTCAGGGTCCCTTGTTTGTCCTGATCCCTATTAAACCCGACCCACCGCTGGTGGTGGGAGCTCATTGGCTTTTATTTTGGTAACAGCTTGAACGTTCTTCCAAGTATAATCTGTGTGTTTTTACCAGGTAGAAAGCTTGCAGGTATCCGTATACCGAAGCATGCAGCCCGTCTCTGACAAACTGGACAGCCTGACCTTTACAGCCAAGCACCAAAACAAAGCACTTAGCCTGCTCACGGAGGGCTGATGAATATGTGCACATGATCCAATAATGGAACCATTATGAACGAGGCATCAGCTATCAGCAGGTTAGGAAAGTGGAGAGGGATTCTTCTGGATTTGCATGTATGCTGTGCATGTGCTTTCTGAAGAGTTTTCCTTGGTTTCAAATGGAACAGGATAAACTAGCAGACAAACATTTTGAGTGAAGATCATCTGAAATTAGACTTAAACCCTTCAAGAAGACTTTGGTCTGAAACTTTTACTCCAGCTTTTTAAACAGGGAAGAAGGTAACAGGAGTTCAAGCATTTTTTCTGAATCCCGTATTCTTGTGTCACCACTGTTAGGTCCATGCAGACTGGCGAGAAGAACCGTGTCACATCACCTGGTGGGTTGTTTTGGACAGCTGCTTCCATCATGTCCAGCTTCAAACATCACAGAACCGCTACATTTCCAGAAAAAGGTCCAAGACTGAGCTGGTTGGCTAATACCACCTGTCCGTCAAAAGGTCACACCCCATTTAGACTAAAGGAAAACAATGAAATAACATACAGAGGGGGTGAACTTCAACCACAGAGGTGAAAAAAGTAAGCTGCAGTGTTAGCACGAGTGCTACTGATGTTTGAGGGAATTAATCAAAATGCCGTGACTGTAGAACCAGCCCCCTAGTGGTTGCCTGGTGTACTGATACTTTTATTATCAACCCAGCCTCAAGGAGGAACTGAAGGTGTGCCGCCTGGGAAATCATCAGAAATAAACCATGGAGACGATGAGACGGACTCAGTCAAACTTTAGGGGGATTCAGCATTCATTAATCCCTTCATAAAAACAGAAGTGAAGTGGATGAGAGATATCTAGGTTTAAGTTAAAGCAGCAGCAGACGAGCAAACAATCAGATTAGACCTGACAAATCAGGCGACACATGAGTGTAAACATTGGACCTCATGCCTTCACTCTGACCAAAAAAGCAAGACAAAACCTCTACAGGTTTAGAAGACGAGCTTCTAAAGAAGAGCGTCAGATAAAGAGCATCTGATGAAGAGCGTCTGATGAAGAGCGTCTGATGAAGAGCGTCTGATGAAGAGCGTCTGATGAAGAGCGTCTGATGAATAGCGTCTGATGAAGAGCGTCTGATGAAGAGCGTCTGAGAAAGAGCGCCTGAGGAAGAGCATCTGATGAAGAGCATCTGAAGAAGAGCGTCTGAAGAAGAGCATCTGATGTAGAGCATCTGATGAAGATAGCCTGAGGAAGAGCATCTGATGTAGAGCGTCTGATGAAGATAGTCTGATGAAGAGCGTCTGATGAAGAGCGTCTGATGAAGAGCGTCTGATGTAGAGCGTCTGATGAAGAGCGTCTGATGAAGAGCGTCTGATGTAGAGCGTTTGATAAAGATAGTCTGATTAAGAGTGTCTGATGTAGAGCGTCTGATGAAGAGCGTCTGATGAAGAGTCTCTGATGAAGAGCGTCTGATGAAGAGCCTCTGATGAAGAGCGTCTGATGAAGAGCCTCTGATGAAGAGCCTCTGATGAAGAGCCTCTGATGAAGAGCCTCTGATGAAGAGCGTCTGAGGAAGAGCATCTGATGTAGAGCGTCTGATGAAGAGCATCTGATGAAGACCATCTGATGTAGAGCATCTGTTGAAGATAGTCTGAGGAAGAGCATCTGATGTAGAGCGTCTCATGAAGAGTGTCTGATTAAGAGCGTCTGATGAAGAGCGTCTGATAGGGAGGATCTGATGAAGAGCGTCTGAAGAAGAGCGCCTGAGGAAGAGCCTCTGATGAAGAGCATCTGATGTAGAGCATCTGAGGAAGAGCATCTGATGTAGAGCGTCTGATGAAGATCGCCTGAGGAAGAGCCTCTGATGTAGAGCATCTGATGAAGATAGTCTGAGGAAGAGCATCTGATGTAGAGCGTCTCATGAAGAGTGTCTGATTAAGAGCGTCTGATGAAGAGCGTCTGATGAAGAGCATCTGATGAAGATAGCCTGAGGAAGAGCATCTGATGTAGAGCGTCTGATGAAGATAGTCTGATGAAGATAGTCTGATGAAGAGCGTCTGATGAAGAGCGTCTGATAAGGAGGATCTGATGAAGAGCGTCTGAAGAAGAGCGTCTGAAGAAGAGCATCTGATGTAGAGCATCTGATGAAGATAGCCTGAGGAAGAGCATCTGATGTAGAGCGTCTGATGAAGATAGTCTGATGAAGAGCGTCTGATGAAGAGCGTCTGATGAAGAGCGTCAGATAAAGAGCATCTGAAGAAGAGCGTCTGATGAAGAGCGTCTGATGTAGAGCGTTTGATAAAGATAGTCTGATTAAGAGTGTCTGATGTAGAGCGTCTGATGTAGAGCGTCTGATGAAGAGCGTCTGATGAAGAGTCTCTGATGAAGAGCGTCTGATGAAGAGCCTCTGATGAAGAGCGTCTGATGAAGAGCCTCTGATGAAGAGCGTCTGATGAAGAGCGTCTGATGAAGACCATCTGATGTAGAGCATCTGATGAAGATAGTCTGAGGAAGAGCATCTGATGTAGAGCGTCTCATGAAGAGTGTCTGATTAAGAGCATCTGATTAAGAGCGTCTGATGAAGAGCGTCTGATGAAGAGCGTCTGATAGGGAGGATCTGATGAGGAGCGTCTGAAGAAGAGCGCCTGAGGAAGAGCCTCTGATGAAGAGCATCTGATGTAGAGCATCTGATGAAGATAGTCTGAGGAAGAGCATCTGATGTAGAGCGTCTGATGAAGATCGCCTGAGGAAGAGCATCTGATGTAGAGCGTCTGATGAAGAGCGCCTGAGGAAGAGCCTCTGATGTAGAGCATCTGATGAAGATAGTCTGAGGAAGAGCATCTGATGTAGAGCGTCTCATGAAGAGTGTCTGATGAAGAGCGTCTGATGAAGAGCGTCTGATAAGGAGGATCTGATGAAGAGCGTCTGAAGAAGAGCGTCTGATGTAAAGCGTCTGATGAAGAACATCTGAAGAAGAGCATCTGATGTAGAGCGTCTGATGAAGAGCGTCTAATGAAGATAGTCTGATGAAGATAGTCTGAAGAAGAGCGTTTGAGGAAGAACGTCTGATGAAGAGCATCTGAAGAAGAGCGTCTGATGTAGAGCGTCTGATAAAAAGCGTTATGATATAACAATGATATAACATATGATATGAGCATGTTTGGAATGTGGGCGTGGTTGATAAAAACCTCTGTTGCCAAGGAAATCCAAATGTTTACTTTTGCATATTCTTCTTAAAATTAAATAAATCTATTTGTCACTCCTAGACGACCAAGAAATAAAATGGTTGCTATGGAGATAAAATCAACAGAAATCCACCATTTTGAAAAAAAATGTTTTAAATTAATTGTCAAATGCAGCTCTGACAGGAACATAAGGAGAGGGTAAAAAGGGGCGTGTAGCAGCCAGTGAGGGCGGGTGACAAAGGGGCAGTGAGGTTGGGGGCGGGTACCTGCGGGCCACACAATGGCCATACCATACAATTTCATTTATTACAGGCCCTGCTGTATTTTGTCTACAGATGAGAACTTCTGTAATAATCTAAAAGGAGATTATGAAACTTAAGCACATTTTTGTTTTGTAATGCACTGAGAAAACTCAAGTAATCCCTCAAAAGAGCCGGTGAGTTTCCAGGACATCCATGATGAAAGCTGCTCCTGTTGATTAATCTTCAGGCCTCCGTTTATCACATCTCAGCTTTTGTGTGACGGCAGCAGAGCAGCAGTCATGGTGTTCAAACATGCACAGAAAATCAAGCATCTCTGACTCTATGCTTTAATAAAAGAAGAGAAATGTACACGTTCATCTGAATGAAATCTGACTCAGTCGTTTTGAGCTGAAGTTTCTGGCTTATTGCTCGGTCCAGACATGTCCACTCTCTGTTCAGGGAGGTCTCAGATTAACCAGATTAAAGCATTTTACCCAGATGAGTCACTCATGCTACTCAGGGAGCACGCTGCACACCAGGACCAAGTGTGGGAACAACCCCTGACCCAAACACAGACCCCGCCCTTCTCGTGCAGCCAGCGGGGGTTCCTATGTAGGAAGACGTTTGTTAGGCTGGATTCAAATATGACATAAGTAGGTTATGTAAGGCGTCTGTGCGTGTGCAGAGAGTGATGTAACCGTGCTGAAACAGCATCAGGGATCTGACAGGTTTGTAATCACACAAACCTCTCACTTCTATTGATTTCATACATGTTGTCATTTTGTTCTTGTGAGTGCTCCACAGTGACATTTAGGTGCCCATCACTAAAAAACACCCTCTGTTCAGTAGAAATAATAAATAGATGTTTGCGTTTTATTCATTTAGCTTAGATGATTGTTAATCTCCATGTTGTTTCTTTATTTGACCTGGAAACTGACCAACCTGAGATATTGTTTTTATTTTGACCTTTTTTTCTTTTGCTGATACTTCATGATGTGGTTTAATGATTATAAGCTTATCAATGTGTGTATTTATTGCAGGTTTGATAGACCTGCTGGTGGAAAGGTTTCATCTACAGGAGTAGTAATGCAAAAGCAGCTAACAATCACACAACTCTGCTGACTCATTTTACCTCTTTGCTTTGCTGTAGGAAGTTATGCAAACACCTTTAAAGATTAAATGCCATTCTGAGCTGTAATCCATAGCGTGGAGTGTTTGTGTTCTGATTTACTGATGTTCTACCAGACCTCTCAGCTCCAGATGAGCTCCAGCTGGAGAAGGGAGGGGCCCAGAACCTGTTCCACGCCGGCTGCACCTTTTCTGTGCGGCTTTCACAGTCAGGTCAAAGTTGAGGTTAAGATTTCTCAACAGAATCTTATCTCCACAGGATATGACAAAAAAGACTCTCAGGAAGAACAAAAATCTCATTTAGAAGATGCCAAAAAAAACCTCCGGGATGATAAATAGAATGTAGCAAAGCTGAAAAAATCCTCCGAAAGTTTGTGGATTTGATTGAAAGCAGTTATTAAAGTACAGACATTTGCTGCATTTTTGTGCACTAACAGGTCTGACCTCTAAAGTCTGTTTCTTTATCAACCATTTAACTGAAACAAACAAATGTTTTAAATTCACTTTTTAAAAACTGATGAAGCCCAATCAGTGAACCATCTGATCATGACGTATGTTCAGAGGCCTTCATCTGGAGACGGTGGTTCCTTGCTAAAAACCATGTCCTGGAGAGGTTCCAGTCTGGTTTAGAACCCTACACAGCACATAATCTGCACCGTTGAGGGTTTTTAATGACATTTTACAGTAACTGACCATGAACTATGTTATCCTTCTTTGCTGAACTTGTCTGCAGGATGTGATACTGTGGACCACAACCTCTTCCTGTCCAGGTTGGAAGGTTTGGTTTGGGTTTGTGGTACTGCACCAGACTGGATTTCAAGAAAGGTTGTTCCGTTACAACCACTACTGTCTTTGTTTACAAGACATCAAAGACTGGATGACCCAAAGCTTTTGAAGTTCTACTGAGAAAAAACCAGAAGTGATGGTGTTCGGTCCGAGCAGCTCCTGTGACCCCTCCTCAGGGGAGTTGGGTCCCTTGGCTCCAAATCTCAGTCTGTGTCTAACCTCTCACGTCTCCAACTGGACCAGAACGCCGCTGCTCGGGTTCTGGTCTGAGCGCGTTAGAGGGGACCACATCTCCCCCATCCTGGATGTCCTCTCGGAGCTTCTCTGTCCTTACACGCCGACCCGGCGCCTCAGGTCAGCTGATCAGCTTCTCCTGGAGGTACCGAGGTCCAAGAGGAAGCTCTGAGCGTTTTCCGTCTGAGCACCAAAGCTGTGGAACACGTTCCCACGGAGCACTCGGCAGAAATCCTCACTGTCCATTTTTAAAATACGTCTTAAAACCCATTTTATCGCCAGGCCTCTGACACAGCATGAGACTCTGCTCTGCTGGGGTCTTTTCCTGATTTACTTTGCTTTTATCTGCTGTTTTTATGCCATTTGTTTATACTTTGATCTTTATCTGTTTGAACCTTTTAGCTGTTGGTTTTAATTGTTTTTTGAGCTTTAATGTTTGAATGAGGTCATTTTAAGGCGCCTTATAAATGAATAAAACTTGAAGTTAAACTTCTCAGCCTCTGTCTTCTGAGTAAAGAACAAACAGTAGAAGATCATTTAAACCTGAAATAAAGAAATGCAAACTTTATAAAACCTAAAGTGGTTGAATATTTGGTGAAATCAACAGAAGCTGGTGAGGTTATTAAAGAGTTGATGCTGGAAAAGACTTCAGGAAATATCAGAGCCGATCAGACGGATGAAAACTATTCGATGAATGCTTCACTTCATCAGAAAACAGAAACAAACAAGTGAAACCTGACCTTCATGCAAAAACCTTGTTTGTGTCGAGGCTTCCTGACCGAGGCCTGCTCCGGTTTAGGTTTTTGTTGACTCTTTATTTATCAAGGACAAGCGGAGATCCTCCCAGACTCTTGAAGGACGTCCTTGATCAGAGCAGGAACACATTTCAAGAAATTGTTTTTCAGAAGACCGCCTGTTGATTCTGCTCAGAAACAAAGTCAGTGTATGATAATAATCTCCAGGGATGAACGGTGCCCATCGGTCTGCTGCGCTGACTTTCGCCAAAACTGAGAAGAACATTAATAAAATGGTGAATTTGCAGCTCAAAGGTTTCTTCAAAGATCATCAATCTAAATGTCAGCCTCATCAATTCACTGTTGGAGCCTGCCTGTCTGCGCTCAGGTTCAATATGTCTATTGTTTGTTTCAGATCCAGACAACAGAGCTGCTGGCCGGGTTGCCAGGAGGTGGTTTGGTTTACACTGGTTGCTAAGGACAGGTGTGCTAAAAGAGAAAACCGCTCCCAAACCAGCCTCTGCTGTGGATAAAGGTGAAGGTGGGCGGTGGATCAGGATCACAGTGTTTGAGCTGTGATGACAAGCATCACCTTCTCTGAATGTAACTTCAAGTCTGAACAAAAACTAAAGAATCTGACCACTTAAGACACATCCAAAAAGTTCATGTGAGACGGGACAAGGCATCTTAAGATTTAAACCTCCAAACTGAACCACTAAAGTGTGGGGAAAAACATTGAATATTTTACCTCTGTATGTGTTATGTTCAGAGTTCGTCTCTTATAACAATGAAGCTCAAAAAAAATCTTTTTCACCAGAAAACCTTTCTGATGATTCTCTAAAAAATACTTTTATCTTCTAAATTCAGATTATTTGATTTCCAACATGCAAATTCAATGTTCAAACTTTAAAACCTTTTTACCTGAAATCAATAGATTGCACTAAATAAGAACTGAAGACAAGAAAATAGAAAATAATCAATAGATTTAAGGTGATTTTCTAGGTTTGGTAGTTCTCAATACCTTTCAACCATTTAATCAAACTCTGTTTGTCAGTAATTAAAATAGATTCAATGTTCATGTGTGTGTGGACTGTGAAGTAAATGTCTAAACCACAAAATTAATTTCTTTGATTTTCTTTATTTTCTAATTAATTAATCGAAATACTATCGACTCCCTGGAAAACCAGAGAACAATTTTCTTCTGGTCTTTTGAGGTTAATTTGACTTTTTGCTTTTTGCTCATTTCGTGCAGCAGCAATTACAATACAAAAATATTCCATAAATGTAAAAATACATATACAATTTAAAATGTGGTTCTCCAGGATTAAATAGCTTTGATATGTCTATGTATTTTTATTTTATTGCCTTTTTTGTGAAATTGCTTAAAATAAACCAAAATCAAATCACATGAAATATAGATGTGAAAAAAATAAAATAAAAACATAAATAGGTGAAAAAAAAACAATGAAGTTTAGTCAAAACATTGAAACAACACTCAAAAGCCAGAAATCTGTCCCTTTCTGTCGGGGTCACAGAAATACTGGGGCCTATCCTAGTCCCTGTTGAGTGAAGGCGGGTTTATCGTGGATAGGATGCCAGTACAGTAAGAACAGCCAGAAAAGACAAAGGGATCAAGGCAAATCTGAGCATGTGTTTTGTTTTGTTTTTCTCATTGATGGAGGTCACATTTACTGATCAAATTTATTGATAAATAATGTAAAAAATGTATTGATCAAGTCATTAAAGGAAGTTTAAGGCTCTCCTCAAATGAGGAGACACCTCAACATCAACAATCAGGATTCTGGTTCCTCTGAGCTCTGGTCCAGAAACCTTCTGACCTCCTGGAACCACCAGTGAGTCTCTGGGTTTTGTTTGAACTCAGCTGGTTATGAAACCCGTTTCTCTCAAAGTGGGTCACGTGGACGCTGAGTCATCGTAAAATTAACTTTTTCCAAAGTTTCTCTGACTGACTCTGATGTGTAGATTCAGACTTTTGGTCTTTTCTGGTACTTGCAAGAAAAAAAGCACCTTAAAATCTACAATTATCTGTGACAAAACACACACACATAGAAGAATATACAGCTCTGATTGGTCTCACAAACCGCTGATCTCTTCTTAAGGAGGATTTTCGGCATCAGACGGAATAACAGACAGAATTAAGAGGGGAACGTTTCAGCAGTCGACTCAGTTGTTTGGACAGAACCACAGAACTTCATTCAGTGTCACTCAGATCTGTTTTCTTCATTCAAATTCTGTTTCTGGCAAAAACAAAAGAACATTTGTTATAAAGGAGCAGTTTGTGCAGAATTACACCTCATGTTTTAGGAGGAAAACAGGTTAAAAGAAGAGCTGACCTGAACAATAAAACATTTCCAGTCTCATGATCACAAAGGCAGATATTGCTGAACCTCCTCCAAACATCTAACTGTCTGTTATCACAAATACTCCAATCAGGTTCAGGGTGCAGTTCGCCCTTCACTCAGGACCTTCAGGGCTTTTTCTATTCCCCAAAATAACTAATAATTTCAGGTAAACATTCCAATGTGTTTTAATTTGTCTAATGCATAAAAATGTAGATCTGAAACATTTAAATGAGACCAACACACAGATAAGTCATGAAAAAGATAGATTTCAGGTTATTTTATTCTCATTTAGTCAATCATTTCATTTGTTTGAATAAAATGTTTCACATATAAAAGAAGGAAAACAAACAGCATGAAATATTGCTTTTGCTCCACTTGTATCTGTTACAACCTGCAGTAAAGTCATCTTATCAATATGCAGGGATGTTGTTAAAGCCACTGAAATGAACCATAAAGTGACCATGCAGATGGAAAAGAGCAGGTCTTCATGAAGGTTAGCTGGGAGGATCTGGTCTTTGCTCTGATCCTTTTTGCTCATAAATTTATAGTTTGCATTTTTGTCTTTCCTGTATTTCAGTCCCACCTGCTCTCTGCATTAGTTTCTCCTCATCTGCTCCTCATCAGGATCCAGTTTCTCCTGGTCAAAGCTTTCCTGGTTTTTAGTTTATTTTAAAAATAACTGCATCTGCGGTTATTGGTTGGCTCCTTCACCCAGAGCATTCTGAACAGAAACTCCAAACAGTTACAATCTAATCAGCAGATTTGGAATCTACAGTCATTTGGGTCAGAGTTTAGAGAAGTTCACACCCAGGAGCCATAAAAGCCTTCCCTTCTTTTGAAAGTGATTTCCCACTCCTGTGTCCCATCAGGATCCATGAAGCCAAGAAAGATTTAGACCGTTGGAGTGTAAACAATAATGCAACACACAAGCAGCAACATGTAAAGTACAACACATGATCAGAAACATGTCAAATACAACACATGATCAGAAACATGTTCAAAAAAACACATGATCAGAAACATGTCAAATACAACACATGATCAAGAAACATGTCAAATACAACACATGATCAGAAACATGTAAGTACAACACATGATCAGAAAACATGTAAAGTACAACACTGATCAGAAACATGTCAAATAAAAAACACATGATCAGAAACATGTCAATAAAACACATGATCAGAAACATGTCAAATAAAACACATGATCAGAAACATGTCAATAAAACAAATGATCAAGAAAACATGTCAAATACAAACACATGATCAGAAACATGTCAAATAAAACACATTATCAGAAAATATGTCAAATACAAACACATGATCAGAAACATGTCAAATACAACACATGATCAGAATATTTCAAATAAAACACATGATCAGAAAACATGTCAAATAAAACACATGATCAGAAACATGTCAAATAAAACACATGATCAGAAAACATGTCAAATAAAACACATGATCAGAAACATGTCAAATAAAACACATGATCAAAAACATGTCCAATACAACGCATGATCAGAAACATGTCAATACAACACATGATCAAAAACATGTCAAATAAACACATCATGATCATAAACATGTCAAATAAAACACATTGATCAGAAACATGTCAAATACAACACATGATCAGAAACATGTCAAATACAACACATGATTCAGAAACATGTCAAATACAACACATGATCAGAAACATGTCAAATACAACGCATGATCAGAAACATGTCAAATACAACACATGATCAGAAACATGTAAAAGACAACACATGATCAGAAATATGTCAAATAAAACCATGATCAGAAATATGTCAAATAAAACACATGATCAGAAACACATGGTCAAATACAAACACATGATCAGGAAACATGTCAAATAATAAACACATGATCAGAAACATGTCAAATACAACACATGATCAGAAACATGGTCAAATAAAACAACATGATCAGAAACATGTCAAATAAAACACTGATCAAGAAACATGTCAAATAAAACACATGATCAAGAAACATGTCAAATCAAACACATGATCAGAAACATGTCAAATAAAACACATGATCAGAAACATGTCAAATACAACACATGATCAGAAACATGTCAAATAAAACACATGATCAGAAACATTGTCAAATACAACACATGATCAGAAACATGTCAAATAAAACACAGATCAAAACATGTCAATAAAAAACACATGGATCGATAACAATGTCAAATAAAACACATGATCAGAAACATGTCAAATACAACACATGATCAGAAACATGTCAAATAAAACACATGATCATAAACAGTCAAAATAAAACACATGATCAGAAACATGTCAAATAAAACACATGATCAAGACATGTCAAATACAACACATGATCAGAACATGTCAAATAAAACACATGATCAGAAACATGTCAAATACAACACATGATCAGAAACATGGTCAAATACAACACATGATCAGAAACATGTCAAATACAACACATGATCAGAAACATGTCAAATAAACACATGATCAGAAACATGTCAAATAACAACACATGATCAGAAACATGTCAAATAAAACACATGATCAGAAACATGTCAATAAAACACATGATCAGAAACATGTCAAATAAAACACATGATCAGAAACATGTCAAAATAAAACACATGATCATAAACATGTCAAATACAACATGTCAAAACATGATCAGAAACATGTCAAATAAAACACATGATCAGAAACATGTCAAATAAACACAATGATCAGAACATGTCAAATACAACACATGATCAAAAACATGTCAAATAAAACACATGATCGAAAACATGTCAAATACAACACATGATCAGAAACATGTCAAATAAAACACATGATCAGAAACATGTCAAATACAACACATGATCAGAAACATGTCAAATACAACACATGAGCGTGCATGTCCTGAATCTTTCTAACTTTTGTAAATATTTTGCTTTCATCAATACAGAATCCTTTTGGTCTTTTTTTGTCTTTATTTTGAACACAACAGGAAAATGTTGTCAGAAAGGTTCTCTGACGGAGACGTTAATGACGTTCTTCCATCCTTCCAGTTAAAACTCTTGCTTTCCTGACTCTGTTTTCTCAAAAGGACAAATCCCTGTATGATCAGGTTATTCAGTTTCCTTTATGTTCACACTCTAAAATGTCAGCTGCTTCATGAATTTCTCCCATCTTCATCCCTCACATTCATTTGATTCAAAAGCATTCTTTGTCTCCTGGACTTCACAGCCACCGTTTCACCCAGAAGATCCTTTATTGACTTTTTGAAGACAGGAATTCCCGTGGAACCGTGGCAGTGGTGCTTTGTGAAGCCGGATGACCTTCAAACAAACACTTCAACTCAATTGTTCCAGCAACTGAAATCAGAGGCGTCGCAAAGGCCATGAGGCCAACGCTCTGCTGAGATCCACATGCTAGACTGAACCTTCATTTATCCCGGGAAAGCAAATCCCATCCAGATTACCACGAGTTCTCCTTAAGGAAGGCAACAGCCAGTGAGACACAACATAAGACAAGACATAACAAACTAACACAGGCATTCACATTGACAGTATGGACCCTCTTTCTACTTTTTGTATTTCTCTTGTTTCAGATCTCACATTAGCTAAAAAGAGTCAAACACTCCAGAAATTCTTCATTTCTGGTCATTTCTAATAAGAGTGAAGCCTTTGGTGTGAAACACAGCAACAGTTTTGTTTCTGTGGACCCGTCTCTGGAGGCAGATGAGATCAGGATACTGTGAGGTGATGAAGGATCACAAGACAAAAAAATGTTCTGCCACCGGAGGCTGTAGAAGGAAAATGAGGAGAGCAGATGACAGACCTGCAGCAGAAAAGCTCTCATCACATTTGCTTCTTCAGACAAAAGAAGTACAAGATTTGATGATAGTTCTTTATTATATATATAATACATTATAGTTATTTTTTATTATAGTTTGTTACATATAGCACAAATGATTGATTACCACAGTATTGCAGGTCATCTAATACATTTTAATGAAACACAAAAAGTCTGAAAAACTTTCATTTATTTACAATATACCTTTAAAAGAAAAACTATTTTCTCCTGTTTTAATTTTGACTCTATTTTTGCTTGTTCTGTCCATTAACGGATCAAACAGATGAAACTCAAATGACAGAGTTTAACTGTCACCTGGGAAGTGGAACCATGACCAGCTCTGGGGCTTTTAAATCCCTGTGCGTGTGTGTGCGCGTGCACGTGTGCATTTCCATCACTGAGCTAAGTAAAGACCTGACAGATGCTGCAGAGGACTATCAAACACAGAGAGACACCACAGAGCCAGCACAAGCCGAGGGTCTCCTCCCAAACGAACAATCCAGGGCCAATGAAAGACCATGAAGAAAACAGGAACACCAAATCAACTACCAACATCAACTACAACTATAAAACCAGACTGTAAAACAGCAGGAACTCTCTTTGATATAAACCAGTCTGGCTTCAGAACAAACCACAGTACAGAGATATTCATTCAATTGCAAACCGTTTTAATCCCTTTCGGGATCACGGGGCTGGAAGGCAGAGGACACCTCTGGAGAGGTCACCAGTCTGTCACAGGGGGCCACAATCACACACCCATACACACTCACATCCACACCTAGGACAATTTAGAGTAACTATGAATAAGGTTTTTGGATGGTGGGGAGGAAGTCGGAGTCCCGGAGAAAACCTACGCATGTACAGGGAGAACATGCACACTCCACACAGAAAAGTCCCCCATTGATCCAAGTTCCCCAGCTGGGACTTGAACCGGGAACCTTCACGCTGTGAGGCAAGAATGCTAACCATGTTTTATTAATTTACACTGGATTATAAATAATACATTTCATATTCCTATTGTTTGTTGCCATGTTTACTTCTTTCTTCCCATTTTATTTTATTCCCAGTGCTCCCGGCATTTGCCCCCCCCGTGCAGTCGCGGCAGCTCTGGATAGGGATCTGCATCGCTGGCTAGCTGTGGTGATGTGGGTCCCCACCTATGATGCTGCATTTGGGCTGGTGATGCAGATATTCAGAGAGTGAGGCCCCTCTACTAGCGTTTCCAGCAACCTTTTACGTCCTCAGCCTATTTCCCATGATCTGTCTCAATCAGTTAGGGGGTGGGAGGTGTAAAGGGGGTGGTGGGCTGTGTGCAGGTCTGGGGGAGGGGGACTCATCTTAATTTTGTGCTTGTTTTATGTTTGTTTGTTTTGGTGTAAAGTACTTTGTGTACTGTTTTATATAAAAGTGCTTTTGAATAAAGACGGGTTTGATTCCAGTTCAAAAACACTGAAGACGAACGGCTGAAACACGAATGTTTCCTGGTGTTTCACTTCCATGAATCTTCAGAGCAGAACCTTTGCTTGATCCCAGAACATTTTAGAGTGTTTGGGATAAAACGTCATCATTTCATACGGGTGTGTTCTGGTCCACATGGAGCAAACAGCACCGTATCTGACCTCACATGACCTTTACTGACCGTCCTCAGTTCCTGCCGAAACCAGGAAGCATCTCAGCTGCGATCAGAAACAAGACAGCTCAAGAACAATAAAGAAATATTAAGAAAGTTTTGTGTCTGTTGTTTCGTCTACAGCTTACTCAGGAATCTTATGTTGATTTTGCTGCATCTTATTAAAAAAGATCAGTTTGAACTGATCTTGAATCTTTTCCATCTAAAAAAATATTTGCTTTGTGAAATTGTGATCTTTTCTGAGTTAGCACAGATTTTTTTTTGCCAACTATGTTTGTTTTGGATGTTTTTTTTTTAAATTTAAGTTTGATTTTTGGTGATGGATGGGACGTTCAGCGGCTGCCACCTGGCGGTTGTTTTTGGAATTACTCATCAATAAAAACGTTTTTTGTGAACGTCTGTCATATCAAGATTAATATTTGAAATGATTGTTTAAAATCCTTTTTAGTAAAAATAAATGTTGATTTAAAAATTTTATTTTATTTTGGGAGACAAAAACAGGAAAAGTTTAAGGTACCAATGAAGATTTCCATAGAATCATTTATTCATCATTAGTGTCAGGAACATAAACCTGAACAGAGGGGGTGTCTCTGCATCTAATTTACATCCTATATGCATGTAGACATGTTTAAACCCACGTTTTGCTCTGAAGATCATCAGCAGGTCTGATCTCTCAAAGGTCAACAGCTAATTGGCCATAAAGGCTGAAGGTTCGATCTGATAATCCAGGCACTTAGATTAATCTGCTCATGTTCACCAATCCTAAAGCACAGACTTATCTTGAGATCAGTGTTGTTATTACTTCCATCAAAGTGTTAATGAGAGCAGGAGGAGGAGCTTTAGGTAGTGAAGTCAAAGCTTCATCAGAGAAAAACCGACTTCTTCCAGATTATTATTCCGTTTTAATTCCTTTGATTATTAATCCTGCTGCTCCTGCACTCAGTTCACGTTCCTCGGAGCAGCAGGTAGACGGCAGAAACTGTGATGGCTGAAGCCGTGTAGGTGAACACTGCATTATAAAAAGTGTTGGTCCTGATCTTTTCTCCCAGCATCCTCTGGGTCTCCTCCAGACTCCTCCTCTCTGCCTCCCTTTGCTCCTCCCCCTGAAGCTGCAGGCCAGCAGCCTGAACATCAGTCCGTGTGTCCGTCTGTGGTTTGGTTTCCATCAGGTTTCTGATGGCGGACAGGTCGCTCTGAACCCGACCGAAGCCTCGCTCGAGCTGAGCGAAGCTGTGGAGGGAGCGACTCCAGCAGGGACAGACTCCTCTTGCTGCTGATGCTGAGGTCTCTCACAGTGGAAGGAGACGCAGCAGGAGGGTCTGCGGTGGGTCCCAACCTCTGCAGAGAAACGCCGTCCCGCCGCGTGAAAGCATCGGCCAGAGCGACCCTCAGGCTGTCGATGAGCGACCGCAGCTCGTCCTGCTGGGAGCGGTGGTTTCCAGCCTGGACTTTGAGGGCTCTTGCAGGCTCTCAGGACCTTTCTGAGCCTCCAGGAGGAGGTTCTTCAGCTCCTGGAAGGACACAAGTGGAACATCTGGAAATTCAAACCTAAAACATCTGTGTGTTCCAGCCTGCAGATTCAAACTGTGAGAACATCTGATGGATTCAGTCCATCGAGCAAACCTGGTTTTTCAGCATAAATGTTGGACCCAGAGCTGCCAAGGTTGACCCAGCAGATGGAGGAGTCCAGCAGGACTTTGTACATGCTACACAGATCCTGACTTATCAGAGGGATCTGCAGCTTAGCAGACGTCAGAGTGGAATCATAGGTCTGATAAAGTCTCATTAGCTGTTTTGCATCGGGGTGTCAGATTTGTTCTCTGAATCTGAGCCCTCTCCTGAGAGAGCAGTGAGCTGCAGGTTTTGGGAACCCCCAATCCAACCCCCTAATTTTAGAGTCTTAGTGGATCTTCAGATTTGACTCACGACCTTCCAGTCTCATGCTGGACCTCTACACATGACCACTGAGCTGGTGAGGAGTTTCTTCACCTGAAGGCGAACGCGGTTGATGTACGTGGATCCCATGACGCCAATCAGGGCTCCCAGCACCGAGCCGATGACAGACCAGTTCTTGGTCCGCTCCGCTCTCGTCCTCTCCTTCTCGTGGCTCTCCCTGACGGCTGCTGAAAACAAGGAGAACTTCTCCCTCTCCGAGCCTTCTGCATTCTCATAAGCCGTGCGAAGTCTGCGCTCCTCCTGCATTCCACCAGACGTTAAAAGATTTCCGTCCTGGTTTGTCTGCAGGTACCATGTTCTCCTCAGCTCACCTGCAGCAGCTTGTGCTCCAGCGTTGCCAGTTCCAGGTAGTGAGCCTCCTCCCGGGAGACCCTGTCCAGCCTGTCTCTGACCTCCTTCAGCCGGCCCTGCAACGCCTCAAGGCTGGCATGTGCCTCCGCACGATCCCCCTGGCCACCATGAACGCCGCCTCAGCCTGAAGGAACACACCTGCACGCTGAAAGCCTCCTTCATGTTCGTCAGTTTAGACATCCCTGACAGATGATTGAATCTGACTGCAGCCTGACAGTTGAGAGAAACTGGGAGCCGCACCTCCTCTTACTGACCTCAGTCACTTTGGTCTGAGCGTCTCTGACCTCGTTGAGTCCCACAAACTCCTCGTACCGTTCCCACCAGTGATTGGCGGTGGCTGTGGCCGCCTGAGCCGACTTCTGACTCCACCGTCGCCCCAAACCACTTGCATGCTGGAGGTGACAGAACGGAGGTGGTCTTGTAAGGTGGCCCACATGATGATACTGACACTGCACTCTGAAAGTGACAAAGACTTCCTGTACTTGAAAAGCAGACAGGAGGCGCTCCTTCACCGCCTCGGCTCCACCTCTATGCTCAGGGGGGGGAGAAGAGGGCAAAGGAGGTCCGGGCTGCTGCTGAGAACTGTAGATTCGGATTGAACCGGTTCTAACAGGGAGGCGGTGGCGGGACAGACAGCACGAGCCATGTGCCCAGAGACAAACCGCGGTTCTCCTGTACAGAACAAAGAACGAGTCAGATCAGGGCTGCCTGACCATGGTTCTCCAGATCGAACTCCACTGCTTCTTTCCAGGTGAACTCAGGTGTGTTCAGTCAGAACCTGAGGTAAACCAGGAAGCAAGCAAAGAGGTAGATCATGGAGGCCAGAGTTGAGCAGGCCTGGGTTGGATTTCAGGATGATGACAGAGAATGCACCTCATGGAGAAGAGAAGAGGCCACTTTCACAGGAAACCAGGCTCCTGCAGGAAACCACAGAAGCCATCAGACAACATGGCTGTTTGACCTCGTTAAACAAAAAGAAAAAAGCAGAAATAACTAGATCTCATGAAAATATGGGAATGAGAACAGAAAAATCTACCTGAGATATCAGATCACAATTCTCTCAGTCCTGTATATCTGATCTCTTAGTAAACAATTCTTCAAGATAAAGCATCTAATTATGAAGAAAGTTAGGAGGAATGTAGATTCTGATGACAAAAAGACATTATGATTTATTTATTGTAAAAGATGAAAAGCACAGGCTGAAGATCTTCTTGAATTGTCTGTTTGTTGTTCAGCTCATCATGTTGAAGGTTTTAGACCATTTCAATATTATAACAAGTTTCTATACTTGAAATGTTAAGGATCTCAAAGAAAATGAGTTATTCTTGCAGTCTGATCAGACGGACAGTTCTGCCCGGCAACTCTTTTGTCAAAACATTTATTTTCTTTTTTTTAAGGAATGTTTAATACTATTTTGTCATTTTCCCCCAGCATTTTATGCGTCAATACTTATCTCTATCTGTAAATGAAAACTAAAAATAAAATACATTTCCAAAAATGTCACATATGACAGCAATGTTGACTTGAAAAAACATTTTAAATTCTACCTGTAATGTCGATAAACTAGTTGAGATAACATGGATCTCCTGCAGCGCCATGCAAGTTCATCACAGATGAGATCTAGGTCAGTGACGCAATCATGGTCACCTTTAACGTGGGAACATCGTGATACCCTCTTAGAATGAGAAGAATACTTATTCTTTAGAAAAATATATTTTCTTTTAAGTTTAGGTCATTATCTCTGCTCGTACATCAAACGTTGCTTTTCGAATTCAAAACAAAAAAAAACAAACAAACAAACAAAACCATTAAAGTGAATTTACCGCTGAATATGCAGATCGAGAAGCATACCACCTTATATAAATAAAATGCTATTATTTGCTTATAGATTTAAATTTTCTGTGAAGGTTACCTGCTAACTTCACGATGCTAACATTGACCGGATCCCAGTTTTTGTTGCGTTAAATAATTTCATAGATAACAAATGTAATTGGGGAAGCTTAACGCAAACGTACCTTTCTGACGTGCTGTTAGAGCATTTCTGTCCCCACAGGAAATATGTTTTAATCCAAACTATTAATCAATGAATAGGAGTCGCTTCACCTTAGTTTTTTGTTCAGGCACTTAAGAGGGATTCTGTTTCCGGGGTCCTGAGAGCGCGGATTAGCAACGTTAGCACAGCTGCCTTCGCAGCGACATTGTTTCATATCTTTTTACAAATATTAGTAAATCTAAACATGTCTGGAAGAGATGGTGAGATTTTACAGTTTTATTTTTAATCTTTGATCACAGAAATCAAACGTTGATTCAATTCCTAAAGGCGGGATTTTCTGAACGGCTTCGCTAGTTGATGCTAAAGAATTTCAATGTTTCTTCCAAACGGATTTCAGAGTTTGTTTAAAATGTGTTCTATAAACACACCTATTTTGGGGGGTCTAATATGTCCTTTTGTGGACAAATGTTAAAATAGCAATGGTCATTCGGCATTAGATGAGCGTCTCGCGTCCCAGTTAGACATCAGCTGAGCAGCGTTCAGACCCGCATGCTTCTGATCTACCTGCTTTATTCTGCAGCACTCACCCGAAACCACTGTTTCTGGTTTTTTATTTCAACTTCTTTGCTTTTTAAGATTTCAAGGCTGTCCGACGTGTGTGTATATTTAATAATAGACTTATTTTTTGTATGTTTATTTTAATGCCATTTATGAAGTCTGGACACGTTTCACAACAGAAACTGTTGTTGTTTTTTTATTGCATTAAGAAATAGTTTGTCGTGTTCATTGGTTCTTCACAGGAGGCAAAAAGAAACCCCTGAAGGCCCCCAAGAAGAAAGTCCAAAGAAATGGATGATGTGAGTGAGATTTCCGAGTTCTGACCCCCACTGACAGTTTTCATTGATGAATAAGCTCTGTGTGCCAAACCGGCTTCAAATGAAACAGACGGATGAAGTGCTCACTCACTGAACCGCCTGACACCTGAGGGTTTTTTCTCCACAGGATGATGTGGGCGTTTAAGCAGAGCAGAAAGAAGAACAGAAGGCCTTGGAGGCGCTGAAGGCCAAAGCATCTGGAAAAGGACCTCTTGGTGAGTGGAGAGCTGTGGATGAGATCTTTTCCAGTCAATTCAGTAATTCTTTCTCAGAACAGTCACTACTGGTTCATGTGAACAGTATAGGATGAAGTATAATAACTGACTCGAGGTCCAAATGTTGACACCATAAAAACAGAAGACATAAAGAAAACATCAAATGAATTAAAATATTGAATAACGACTTGTCCATAACAGTAACCTTCAAACTGGGGATTGGTAATGAGGAGTGCTGGGCCTGATGTTGGTGATGACTGATTTTTTTCTCTGAATGTAAAGACCCACTTCAATAAAGAAAAAAAATGTTCTTAAAATGTTCCTGTGGCATTTTCTCATGGAGGACAAATACAATAAGATCCATTTCAATCTGGATTTTCTTCATCTGCTCCTTATCACAAAGATTTGAATTAAAAAATACTCAAATGCTTATTTTTAGCTTAATTTTGCTTATAAATGTCCTCCATCGTCAGAAAAATGCAACAAGAAAAAGTGCAAAACCCAATTTTCAGCAGAACAGGTCTTTGAAAAAGCTTTTAAAGTGGGATAATTCCTTCACCAACGCACATCTCACACTGCACCACTGT
>BOLG01000710.1:0-27530 GCA_016861445.1 Oryzias woworae
GAGGAACCATCAGGGAGCTTCTCTTTTCATGTGTACAGCTGGATAGCGGGGCGTTGAAGGATTAAGAGGCTGGTGTACAGTAAACGGTGAGAAAATCCAGACTTTCTCCCTGTTGGCTTTTACAACATGAACAGTTATCTCTGTTACAGCCAGAGGACTTTTAAGGCCTCAGCTACACACATGGACAAAATTGTTGGTACCCCTCAGTTAAAGAAGAAAAAATCCACAATTCTCACTGAAATCACTTGAAACTTACAAAAGAAACAATAAATAAAAGTTTATTGAAAATTAAATAATCAAAATCAGCCATCACTTTTGAATTGCTGATTAACATAATTATTAAAAAAAAAAAAAACTAATGAAACAGGCCTGGACAAAAATGACGGTACCTCTATAAAAGATTGAAAACTATTTGACCAGACTGACATGATTAACTCAGGTGTGTCCTTTAATTGACATCACAGGTGTTACCAAACTCATAATCAGTCAGTCTGCCTATTTAAAGGGGAGAGAAGTAGTCACTCTGCTGTTTGGTGAAAAGGTGTGTACCACACTGAACATGGACAACAGAAAGCGAAGGAGAGAATTGTCCCAGGACATCCAAAAACAAATTATAGATAAACATCTTAAAGGTAAAGGCTATAAGACCATCTCTAAACAGCTTGAACTTCCTGTGACAACAGTGGCTCATATTATTCAGAAGTTCAAGATCCACAGGACAGTAGCCAACCTCTCTGGACGTGGCCGCAAGAGGAAAATTGATGACAAATTGAAGAGACGGATCGTTGGAATTGTATCCAAAGAGCCCAGAACAACCTCCAAAGAAATTAAAGGTGAACTCCAAGGCCAAGGTACATCAGTGTCAGATCGCACCATTCGTCGTTGTTTGAGCCAAAGTGGACTTCATGGGAGATGACCAAGGAGACACCACTGCTGAAAAACAATCATAAAAAAGCCAGACTGGAATTTGCAAAAATGCATGTTGACAAGCCCCAAAGCTTCTGGGAGAATGTCCTTGGACAGATGAGACCAAACTGGAGCTTTTTGGTAAGGCACATCAACTCTATGTTCATAGACTAGAAAACCAAGCATACGAAGAAAAGAACACTGTCCCTACGGTGAAACATGGAGGAGGCTCAGTCATGTTTTGGGGCTGCTTTGCTGCATCTGGCACAGGGTGTCTTGAATGTGTGCAAGGTACAATGAAATCTGTAGACTATCAAGGCATTCTGGAGAGAAATGTGCTGCCTTGTGTCAGAAAGCTTGGTCTCAGTCGCAGGTCATGGGTCTTCCAACAGGACAACGATCCAAAACACACAGCCAAAAACACCCAAGAATGGCTGAGAGAAAAGCGTTGGACTATTCTAAAGTGGCCTTCCATGAGCCCAGATCTGAATCCCATTGAACATCTGTGGAAGGAGCTGAAACATGCCATTTGGAGAAGACACCCATCAAACCTGAAACAACTGGAGCAGTTTGCTCATGAGGAGTGGACCAAAATACCTGTTGACAGCTGCAGAACTGCTCATTGACAAATACAGAAATCGCTTCATTGCAGTGATTGCCTCAAAAGGTTGTGCAACAAAATATTAAGTTATGGGTACCATCATTTTTGTCCAGGCCTGTTTCATTAGTTTGTTTTTTTTAAATAATTATGTTAATCAGCAATTCAAAAGTGATGGCTGATTTTGATTATTTAATTTTCAAAACATTTTTATTTATTGTTACTTTTGTACGTTTCAAGTGATTTCAGTGAGAATTGTGGGTTTTTCCTTCTTTAACTGAGGGGTACCAACAATTTTGTCCACGTGTGTAAGTCAGACTGGACACATTCATTTACGCTCTTTCTTGTTCCACTTCAAGCTATTTTTATGGCCTGAAGTTCTAAAAATATTTAACCCCTGCCCAGACTCTCCCTCTGGTATTCATCTAAAAATGTTTTGTCTTTTTTTTTTTCTTTTCTGAAATTGTAACCTATGACTTTATTCTTCTCCTGCATCAGATTGGAAACTCCAATTATGAGTAACTTTACTGCTCTGATCAAAAGAAAAAGTGCTGTTTGCTGAATACAAATAAGAAAAAAATTAAGTTTTTTGTAAAAATAAAGAAAGATATAGAAATATCTTGCAATGTGCTTGCATTAGTCTCCTGCAAAGGTCCTGCATCCAGTAAATAAAAACAAAAAATCAAACAAACAAACAAAAAAAACACCTGTTCTTGCTTTTTCCAAATGGGCAAATTATAATCTTCATTTAATTTGTTTTTGGGTTGTGGGGGGAATCCAGAGCATCACCAATAGACTTTTTTCACGTGACGTCAATGTGCATCTTTGCTGCACGTATTATATGTGACAAACATGAATTTCCATCAGTTTTTGTGCTTGTGGCACTTAAAATATGAATGAATAACATCAGCCAAAATTTAAAGTTTTAATAATAAAAATAAATAAGAACAAATCAAATTAGACAAAAAACTGGGAACAAAATATCATCCATCCTTCCTGTATTAGGCAAGTTGATAATCAAATCGAATGGACCATTTAAAGAATCATTTCAAAATGAAATAAATAGATTATAATTAATATTGGGAAAAAAAAAAAAAAAAAAAAAAACTTTGGATCAACACATTGTGGGTCTAACTATGTGAAACTAAAACGTGAATGGATTAGTTATTGATGTACACATATTTAATTTATTTACTTTATTTATTAATTTATTACTTGATTATTTTGTAAAAAATACAAGGATTCTGGAAAACTTCAGTGTTTGGTAGCCAGGTATTTGTTTCTGAGACACACTGATTGAATTTTGGCTAAAGATGTCCTGAATCCATTTTATGTCAGTGAATTGGATGGAGTTGGATTGTTCAAAATGTATCAATATTGACTAAAAATCGTATCGGCAATCACTAATTATGCTATGAATCAAATTGTTAAAGCAAATCTTTACCCTCCTAGTTACAAACCTTCTCATGCCAGGTGCCAGCTCAGAATTACCAAGAAACTTTGCTGTTGAACCCAGAAAAGGTCCACATAATACAGGGAGAACACACCATCTATACTCACACAGCACTGAGCCATAAAGCTGAATCCCTGCTGCTGGAGCATGCAGCAGTAACTAAATATACTCAGTTTTAACCATGAATTATTTTATATAGGTCCTCTATTATGAGAAAAATGCTACAAGAACATGGTGAAAACACAAAAAAGATGATTTTCATTGGATTGGGTCTTTAAACAGAAAACACCATGAAGGCTGATTAAATTTTCCATTTCCTTCCATCTGTTTCCTACTTTTCTTCCGCTCTCCAAACCCTGCATCTTCATGGATCCCTCTTTTATGCCGTATTTGAAGTGATCAATATGTTAGGGATATTGATTGTTGCTCTGCTCTGCATTATGGATCTTTGTTACTGCCCTTCCATAGCACATGAGAGAGCAGGGGGCTTTGCTGTCAAACATAATTATGACTGAAGGAAACGTTTGAATAGTTTTACAACAACAAAAAATAACTGAAAATAAACATGAGTCAGAGCGTTCACTGGAACGACAGGTGAAAGCAGACCTGCATGCCTTTACCTTTAGGTTAATTGAGTAAAGTCTACCCTCAGGAGTTGATAATACTACCATGCATTTCAAATCAAAGGTCATTATCTTAATTTGTGTGCCCTGCAGCTTTGCTTCTGATCACTGCGCTGATGGATACTGAAGGGGAAATCCCATTTTCTAACCTGAGTTAGTGGTTTTTGTAAGAACCCACTATACCTTATCTGAATTTGTCATTTGTGATTTTTCACACATTAATTACAAATGCAACAATAAATAAACTGAAATCTGAAGTCTTCGGATTACAGTGTTATACAGCTGCTTTTACTGCATATGGATTTGTGCTTTTTATGCTCTGATTGAGGCTTTGGTCTGAAAATGTTTACTTTATCTGATCAAAAGCTCTCATTACTTCATCAAAGTCTGCATTGGAGATGAAAAATCATGTCTTCTGAAGGCGAGATTATTAAGGCATCAAAGATGAACACTTTGGCATGATAGCAAAATAATAAATATCCATTTTACTGCAGGGTTGCACGGAGATTTCAGGAAGATCATTTAATTTAGATAATTTTAGTCCACATGCAGAATCTAAATATCTACAAATGCTTCCATCTCTTTTTTTCTTTGATTACTTGTGTAGTACTACTTGTGTACTTCTTATTTTGCAGGTTAAAACTCAGTATTTACTGAGACATTTAAGCTTTTCACAATAAAATGTTAGAAACAGCCATTAAATTTAAGCTTAAAGCAGCATAAAACACAAAATCTGATCTTGGATTCAGTTTTTGTCTTTTTAAGCTCCTCTCAGATTCCTGCTGTCCTGACAAATCTCAAGGACTTTTCAACTAAACTGATTGATATTTGGTATGGGTCACGATTTTGACCATTTATTTCCCCGCAGAAAACCCATATCCACTTGTAAGGAAAGGCATGACCAAGGCTTAAGCTTATAAATAGGAAGACATGAGTTGTTTATGACTGTTTATGGTTGCAGTGCCTGATACAAAGTTCAGGCACTGTAACCCAGATCAGCTGAGAACTTCCCTCTGCAGGCCACTCAGTGAGCTTCTTACTAGTAATTGATAAAAATGCCCCATTCTCCTCAGATGAATACTGTGAAACACACGCAGACAGAGCCACTCTCGCCGTTCATCCAGATTGATCTGAGATTAGCAAACCCAACACTCAGCAGAAGAGCACTCATCTCTTAGATCAGTCACAGAACATGTTCATTGACTTAGAGACTCGTCTATTGTTACAAGAAACAGAAACTTTTCCTTATTGTGCTTTCCTTATTGTGCTTCCTTTGGTTCAAATTGTGACCGATCTTTCTCCAATATATGATATTTGACCAAACAGATTGGTTGACAGTGAGGAAACGTCAACTAGTAGACGAGAGCCACCCAGCAAAGAAGCCTAACTACTACTCCTTTTTTTCCTTTCCTTTCCCTTTCAGTTCAGGTTGTCTTAGTCATTAGCAGATATCCTGATACCATCTCAGACACCTGTTCTCTCCTTGCAGTGCTGCTTCTACATATACTCTCTGTCTGCCTCTTGCTTCCATACACTCTCTGCCTGCTCTCCTACTCTTTCTTATCAGCTCGATGGGTCTGGAGAGAACAAATTAGACTGGCTAAATTAAGCCACACGCAGAGCTGAAGTGTAGCTGGAGGGAAACCGTGCATGTGTCTTCATATGTGTGTGTGGGAGGTAAAGACAACAAACACACTCAAACTTGGGAGCTGTTTAAAAATGGGTAAAACTGATTGAATCAGATAGGCCTCAAGAGCTGGATTTGTTCTGAATGTAAAGATGTGAGATTATTTAACCAGAGGGGAAAATACAAAGGTTGAGGAAAAGGGTGAAAAAGCAGCGAGATTCTGAGAGGGAGAGATAAGAAAGTTGTTTGTGGTTTATGCCGTAGCAGGAGGAAGCTAGGAGCATTTAGGTCAGAACTTCATCATCAAACTTTCTCCTATTTGTTTTTTCTGCAGTTGATATGTACTTGTTTTGCGACAAGAATAAAAATCTATGTCTTTTTTTAAATGTGTCCTACTCATTTGAATCCTCATCATCTTACTTTGAATGATATTATTCTGTTTGGTATGCTAGTTGGCTGCTTTAACAATGCTGGTTAAATAAATATGACTGCACTTCAGTTTCGTCCATTCTCCAGGTGTTTGATTCCTCATTTAACTAGAGAACAAACACATCTGTCTCTGATTGATGGAATATTATGGAAGGTGACAACATTTATTCACTTAATGTTATTTTTATCATACAGGGCACCGGTGGTGACAAAATTTTTTTCTTAGGTGCACCAGCACTAAAGTTTGGTGCACCAACCAAACTGTTTTTAAGTCAGCAGTTTACATGGTAACCCCCCCCCCCCCCCTCTTTTTTTTTTTTTTTTTTTTTTATATATATAAATTTTGTTTGCGTTCTTCTTTTTGTTGGACCACACGGAAAAAGAAAAGGGGGAAAAAAAGAGAGAGAGTTGGGGAGGGCGAAAGAAAAGGGAAAAAGGGTGGGTTATAGAAGTTAGAGGATGAAGCTTATAATCACTACAATCATGTGTGAGTGTTGGTCTAAAATGGGCAGGGCCTGTCCACACACTCAGTTGTTACAAATATACCTGCTGGCTCCAAGAGTCTTCACAAACTTGTCAACATACAGTTTCACACGCACACATTATGCATACAAACCAAAACGTGTAAAGCGGTCCATTCTGTAAAATTTCTCATTGGTTTTAAAAGAAAGTTCATAGAAATGCATTTAAAAAAATTATGTATTCTTTTCTTTATGCTTAACAAAATGCCAGTATGTATTAAAAAAGTAAAACACAACAACACTGAGGTTTGAACCAGGTGGTATTTCAAGTGTTAGTTTTACAAGAGCAGGACAAACCACAGTCGCCACAACACAGTTTTCTTCCAAGGAGTGTTTGCAATTTGATCACTGATATTTTATTTATTTTTTGTGTAGAAGGTTTATATATTCGTTCATTTCTTTTTGATGGCCCGTGATCTAGATGGAAACGTGATCACCAATGTTTTTGTAGAGCTCTTCGAAAAAGACAAAAACGGATCTCTAAACATCATCTGTGTCTTCCATGAATTGTAAATGAAATACAGACCAAGCTTCATGTAGTGATCAAACACATTGCTGCTAGCTACTCCCACACGCTAACGAGGCAGCGAGCTTAGGGAACACATTTTTGGCCACGTGGCGAGCAGCGAATGAGTGACAGAGGGGTGGGCCACGCGAATCGCGTTTGGTGTGAATGCACCTTAAACAAAACCCTTTTGATAGGAAGGATGAATAAATCACAATAAATTACAGCCACAACAGACTTTTCCTGCACGACTATTTAAAAGATATTTTACTGTTGATAAGTAAAGTGCATTTCTTACTTCATGTTTGCTAAAACTAACTTGAATTGAGTGTGTAATGTTTTGTGAGGTACTTTATTTTCTTTACTGCATTAATGGCTCAAAGTCGTCATTGTTGTCCTGCAGTTTTAATTCAAGCTCAAACGCACTTTATAGCTGTCTCTATTCTTCAATGACATCTTTGGCAAATGTTTTGAAATCAAATCTGTCAAGTATAAAAATGACACTAAAGTCAAGGGTCATAAATAATTGATCTATTTTCCCTTTTGCTGTCTGTCTTTGCTCGTGGCAATTTTTTCTTTGTGATAAAAATGCGGAGGCACTCACTCTTCGTCTCACCCTCCTCATTACTCATAAAAGCAAAAGTGTTTTTAAAACCGGCTCTATTCGGCGCTCACATCCTCCTTCACCCTCCGATAACGGAATAGGGGAACATCTTTACAATCAGCCTTTTGTCTTCTCAAAAAAATGATAAAGTTAGCCTCCTTATCCACTCATTTGACAGCCTTTAAAGGAGCACTTTGCATTTGGCATACATGTCCTTCATCTCTCCTATAGTTTTGAATTGTTGAATGTGAAAAACATTCACTTTGGCATTTTACTAAGTTATATGAGCCGCCCTCTTGACCTTCCTCTTCCTTTCATTTCATCCCTCATCCTTCATTTTCTATAAAGCCAATAATGAGTTTGGAAGGTGAAGAATCCCTCTGGATGCTGACAGTGAGACAGGCATCCCAAACTGGCAGCATGTGCGAGTGTCTCACCAGCAGCGAATAGTAGATTTTGAAGCCTGGTTTTGCCACAAAGTAATCATCAGACTTGAAGGTGACTCTCAGCACGTTGCTTTTGGACTTCAGACTTGGAGGTGCGTTCTGTCCACACCAGCGGCCCCAAATGATGGTGCTCGTCTCCGGCTGGTCCTCCACCTCGACAAAGTCATACCTGGAATGAAAAATAAAACATTTGAAAAAATGTGAGTCATAAAAACAGAGGTTAAAGTGTCATTTCTTTAAAAAGCAAGGCTGATTTGTGCTTAAGTTGATTGTTTGTTTACAGTCAAATGATCTTCGCTAAGTTCAAGCACAAGGATTTGCTGATTAGCCAAGACCTTGACTGATTTTGAACTCGTCTCGCTCCTAATTAATTTGCCTCACGCTCGGGTGACATTGCTCAGGGGGGGGTAGTTACCGACTAGGAAAAAGTTTGTGCAACTTTTTTAAAACTAGTGGGACTTTGTAAGGGTTATTGTAAAGTGTGACGTCAAATGAGTGGATTTATTCATATTCTCTCCATGGAAGGACTGCAGCTGTAGCTACTGTAGCTGAAAAACGGTGTAGCAGTACATTTGATAAGCATAATGCTGGTGGGTAATCAACACCTTTGACGAAAAATTATGTCCATTCTTGTTCACATTTAAAAACCTTAACATTTTAAAATATGTTTTGTTTGTGTTGTTTTGTTATACCCTAATCATATATTGAACTGAAACGTCAAGGTTTGGACTGAATCGTGGGGAAAGTGAATCGTTGCATCCCCAGTAGAAACCATGTCAATAATTGGGGAAAATGGGTCTGGATTGTGTTAGATGTATGTTTATTTTTTGGAATTTATACTTTATTGTAAAGGAGCTTCTGAAAGGCAGGCGCAGCCACACTTTGGAAATATTTGGTTTTAACCCCCAACCCTCTGAATGCTGAATGTCAAGCAGCACACATTGAGTCCCATTTTGAGTTTTTGGTATGACTCTGTCTGGATTTGAACTCACAACCTTCCAGTCTCAGGGCAGACACTCTACCACAAGGCCACTGAGTACAAGGTTTTGATGGAAAACATCTTTTTTTCAAAGCTTAAACATTTAATAACGTATTCAATTCAAAAAGAAGCACATTTTCAATAATAATCACAGTACGAGAGGTGGGAATAATTTTCTGTACTTTTCTTCACCTTCTGTGTTTTTCTTGGCTGCATTTCCTTTACTTTTTCAGCAAAATGCTTACAAAGACAGCTGAGTTGCATATTGGGATTAAACGGTCTATTTTCTTCCCTTGGCCCTCAAGGACAAACTTTATTTATTTCTTGCCAAGAAAGTAAGCTCTCACCATCTATCTCCCTCACATCTTTTCAATCACACTTTCTACTGCTGTTCTAATGGCTGTACTTTACCAAGCAGTTCTTCTTTGCTGTCCTTTTAGCTCTATTTTTATACAATAAACTTGTGGTGTCTGCTTAGTCACTTCAAACTTGAATTTCCATCATTCTACTTCAAAGTTTTTAATCCCTTTGTCTTTTATCTAACTCTTTCCACTTTCATATGCAATGCTTCAGTTTCCCTCTGTTTTTAGCCGCTGTCTAAATCCTCTTTATTTAAGTATTGCGTTCTTCATCCCATCTTTCCTTCCTCTCAGTGTGACGTGCTGTATTCACATTTTCTGAATGTCATTGCCCGCACTCAGTTACTTTTTCTCCGTCTCCATACTCAGCGTCAGCTCTTTACCTGCAGATCCCATTCTCCGGCTCCTCCAGGGCCGAACTGCGCATCAAACTCCAGGTGTATGCGGCTCCCTGGCGGTGATAGCAGTTTCCATGACAACAGCAGGTTGCGAGGATAAGCGTTGGGGTAGCGCGGGCTCTGGATGAACCCACCCGTCGATGTTACCATGATGTTTTCCTCTTTCTGGTACAAGTCTGTGGTAAGGTGATTGCTGTCTGTTAGTGGTTACAGCTATTCAGTTAGCTTGTCCAGTTCACAGACATCTACAGACAAAATGCAAAGATGACGAGAAGCAAAGACATGTTGATGTTGACAAAAAAAGACAATTAAAAAATGAATCTATAAAGAGATGGTTCAGGTTTGTATTCAGTTTTTCCTGTGATTGAGATATACCAAAGCATGTCCACATTTGAAAACTATCTGATTAATAACACGTCAACTATTTGCTTGACCTTGAAGAAAGCGGTTTTCTTGTTTTTACAAATGTCAATTACAAATTACTGTGGCTCCGAACAAAGCAAGCTCATCAAATGATTACCATTAGATTCAAACAACAATGTAAATATTAAAAGCTTTATTGAAATTAATTTGTAACACTTTGGAACATAATCAAAGCTGTATGTACACACAGAACAATTAAGGGTTAAATTTGTTCATGGTAAAAAGAAAGAAGGCTTAAAAAGAGGTAAAACTTGGAGCAGAAACAGGCTTCCTAAAACCAACCTCGAGTAGGATAAAAAGTAATTGGTGCCCAAAGTTTTAATGTACTGAGTAACATCTTGGCCTTACATGGTTTTTACTAGTCAAAAAAGCGTATTTGTAGATGCCAAAATAAAGTCTCAACATAAACAATTAAAAAATCAGTTTCCTCTTCTTTAAAGATCCAGGTCTGATAAAATATGATTTTTTTTACATGTTCTTGTGGCATTTTCTCTCATGATGGAGGGCAAATATGGAGAAAACTAAGCTGAGTATTTCTTTACTCAAATGTTGCAAATCAGAGTAGTCAAAACTTTACGGCTGGATAGCTCTGATTTTACTCGCCATTTCTGATGTCTAGGTTGGTGGGTGTGAGGGGATATAAGCTAGCTAGAGAGCTTGGAAACAGAGAGCTTGCAGCACAGGTAGGGGAAGGGGGTTGGGGTTGCTTCAGGAGGCAGCAAGATGTTTAACTAAAAAATATACATTTATGCCTACACAGGTTCTGCTTTATTCTTTTCACAAAATCTTTGTTTAAAAGCTGTGATTTTATTGCAAATAACAATGATTAGAAAACAAGGGTCCTGGGGAGTATCAGTCCAAAGAATTGATAGATCTTGAATCTAGCAGCTATGAAGCTAAAAGAGCTCATGAGGTCTGAGGATTGATGTGTTGGCTGACCTCTATCTGAGGCTGACAATGATTGAATCATCACAACAAACTATACATTCATATTTATGCCTCTGCTGTCTCAAATAGCTCTACAAATGTAGTATAAAAGCCTTGAGGGCCACGGAGATGATAATGACTGCTTCAAAAGCAAGTGAAAAATAAAACTGTTTCCGCTTTATATTTATGAAAAAATACGTCATAAAAATAACAAAAAACCATATCAAAATAGAACACAAATGTTTAGAAAAACAGTTTTTTGATGGGATATTACTATACAAGACCCTCTTTACGGACAGTATATCTTAGTGCGGACGTTAGTTTAGTCACAGAAACCAAATAGGGCAAAGTTGCATCACTGACTGCAATTAAACATATATCAAAATCAGAATAAAGACTTTACTCTGACTAATTTTGTATAATTTTATATTTATATGCATTTTGACATCCTCCAGCTCTTTTAATAATACCTCAAGCATACATTTTCTGATAAACACTGACATCCCAGTCAACAGGATGACTGCCATCTCACTCATACAAGTCTACACGCCATATATATAGTTTATTATACTTATAAATAACACTCATGTCAAGAACAGCCATTTATATCCAGATCTCATTGGAGAGTTTGTATTTAATTTATTTGAAATAAAAAAAACATGTCTGCTTCTGTTTACGTGGCTTTGTGTAAGATTCAAACTCCCTGACTGGAAGGTTGTTGGTTCATGTCCCAGGTCTGATGGGACTTCATGTAGATAGAACAAGATGCCCAGCAGTGGTTGGCTAATCCTCATTAAACTCTAACCCCGAGAACGGTCCCTGATGGTCATTTCTCCTGAGAAGGTGCTGAGTGGTCATAGATAGGAGAGTGTAAAAGGATATATGCTCTCGATGGAGTTTTCACTTTATAAATACAGCAAAAACAAAATGACTACGTATTGTTAATGTTTATGTCCGTGTGAGTTCAAAAGCACCATGTTTATGTGAATAGATTAGCTAAGTGTGGATTTTGTTGTTTTGTTGCTAAATAACTCCATTTATGTGAAGGGAAAGAGAAGGTCCCAAGTCTGTTTTTGTCAAACAGGTATAGAGAAAAACCAAAAGAGCTCAGAACAATGGTTGAAGAATCTCTTTAAATCAAAAAAATGTTCTCATCCCACATCTGAGTGAAAGAACAAGAGACAAAATTCCGTAAATTCTACCAAGCATGCTTAAAAACATATATATTTTCTTAAAAAAGAATGTATTGCTTCTTTGAGTTACTAATTGTACAATTTACATTTCATTAAAAAAAAAAAAAACTTGATTTAGGATCCTAATAAAAGTTTGACATCATAGCTAGTTTGCACATTTGAACCTCAGTGTTTTAACTTTTTTAAGTTTTTTTTTTTTTTTTTTAATAAAATCCAGGACACCCAGACACATGCAAAGAACAAAACATATATTTTCTATTTCTCTTTTGTTACTTTCATCTTGTCTGTTCTGCTTCGTACCAATGAAGTTATGACTGCACAATGTCTGATTTAACTGCATTTGATTCAATGATTGATTTTAACCAATTTTTAGCAATAAAAACAAAAGAAAAAGACAACAAAAATGAAAAATACATGGATTTATCAAATCTATTCAATAAACTAACTCATAAATTGATTTCAGAATAAATAATAACATTATGATTTCTCCTCATTCTAAACAGACATATTGCTGTTTTACATACAGTAGCCTATTCATTAAATATAATGATGGTCAAATATAGTTTGATTAATTGCTTGAAAGGAAGTGGGAAGAAGCAAAACTTATATTAATCTAAACCCTAATATATTTTACTCATGTATGACTTTTTTTTCATAGTTTTTACATGGTTTTTGACCTAAATCAGGAGCACAGAAGTTAAATAAATTCTGCTGGTCTAAAAAGACAGGCAGCAAAATGCTGTATTTAGCTCTGAGCTTTTGGAAATATATCTATGTTGATCCTTATCGACAGAGTTTGGGCTGTTCGTTGCTACAGCGTAGGCTGCATAATCCAGGTATAATCATGATAATTGAAATTTCCTGTAAACATTCTGACTTAAATGCTTAGGATTTCTGTATAAAATAACAGCTTTATGACGTATTTCTGCTGTAAAGGTGTTTTCACAAGTCCTCTGTAAAATATTCAGTTTTAGTCCGAACACAAAATGTTTGGTTGTTTTTGTCATCAACTCTAAAGGTGGAATAAAGGCGTAACTGAAATGCTCTTCCATTCCAAATCTGTTTTCCACACAAACAAGGAAGAATCACTTCCTGCACAGAACACGCTTCTGAATAGAAGGGAGGGAGACACTTCAGTGAAGAAATCAGTCATCAAGATGAGTTGGTTACACAGCTTTTACATAATTTACATACATAATTCTTCCTTTTTTTTTTGCATATTGACTGTAGGATTTCATATTAATCAAAAATCCACATGTTTAAGGGATTATTAAAAACTTTGACCAAAATACGTATATGTGAAAACATTAGAAAAGACAGAAGAAAAACTGTAAACACAGAAGTTGATTTAACTTAAGACGATTAAACAGAATAATAGAAATAAAACAAGTAAATATGTATTTGTTATTGAGATGCATAGCTCTAAAACTAAGAAAAAAATATTCAATTCTTCCATATAAATTTAAATGAATACATCTAAAAATGACCTGTTTTTTGCTGTTGGGGTTATTTGAATTTTAAAAAGGACTCTTTGAATCTATTGTTTAGCATTCAACCTCATTTTTTCTCCATACTTCTGCACACATTGTAATATTGTTTTCCCTTTGTTTGTTTCGCTAATAATTAAGACAAAAGTCTAAAAGTTTGAATAAATGCTATATAAATACTGAAATACTAAAAATGTTTTCCTTTGCCAGTTTTTACTTAAACTGATTCTCAAATGTGTGATTTGCAAAACTCGTTTTTTTTTTTTAATAAAACACTTTTGTTCTTTACTGCAACAAAACTGCTTTTTTTTTTCCATTTGTTAACATTCAGATTGCTGTGTTTTGCTCAGTTATGAAACATGATGAAAGCAACACTTTTGGATCTAATTTCTTCTTACAAATTTCATAACAAATGAAAGATTTCTGGTGAAATGTGGAAAAAAAATCTGAATAAATGTGCTGTTTTGCATGCCTAACTGGCTGGCCCCTCATATTCAGACACAGCCTGGTCTAACACAAACACACACTCCACACACCTGGACTAAAGAAACTGTGACAGCAATGCCGCATGGCTGTGTGGTGAGTTTGTGTGAGCAGATGGGAGGCAACAGTATCTGTGGATGAGGGTTTTGAGAGAAAAGTTCTGAATATCTGCATTAATTTGTGTCAGGAAATTGAAATGTGGGTAAATCTCACTAATTAAATTTGGCTCTCCCACCTACAGTGGCAGGGTGTGATGTTCTTTCATGGTTCTGAGATCTATTTCTGATCCAAGTGCCAATCAGACTTTTATTACTCAACATGCTGTCCGTGACAGACTGAAATACAGCTCCTGTGAGAGATTACTGGAGTCACAGGAAGTCTGCAACGACGGCAAAGACAGGGGTGTGATTTTCCTTTTTCCATCTTTAATCAAGGTGTCGGATTTGGGGACTGTTGCTCTGCATTTTATTGCCCAATATTTAACTTTGTATGTCTTCTGTTCGATGAAACTTTTTTTCGTTTGGCAACTAACTAGACAGTTTTTCCTTAACTGGCGTCCCCACCTGGAGACAAACTATGGAATGTCAGCTGTAACGGGTCAACCCCATCCACGCATCTGCGACCCCCTGTCAGCAAATTCTCTGAGATTTTTGGTTGGTTATTGTTCTTAATAAGCTACTGTGCATACATCAATAAAGAATGGACTTAAAATGAGCATGTTTGCGTCCTTAAGTAAAAGGAAAGCAATAATTCAACTTTTAAACTTCCATTTCCCTGCAGAGGTAAAATGAGTACTAAGACCTCCTCTCGAACACTCAACCTCACATACTGTATACAGAGATGCTGCAAATTTAATCTTTAACTAATTTATTGCTTCATTGGAAAAATATTTATGCATCATTGCTTGCTCATATAATAAAACAAACAAAAAAAGGTCAAACAACTGTACAACTTTTAAAACTTATTTGATAAAGCCTTAGTAACATGTACCCGTAGGGGCATTGACCTATTCGGGTGATACAGGTTTTGGGTGGTCCCAAGACAGATCTTTTAACTGCTTACTGTTACTTGGTCAAACATGGATTTGACAGAGCTTCTACACCCAAGTACTTCCTGTTTCAGCAGCTAATGAACCGAGACTCGACGCAGCAACAGGCCTGGCTATAGTCGTAAGCCTAGTGTTTATCAGTTCACTTTGTCCTTTGCTTGTTCATTCTCACATTTTAGAGACAAAGAACTCAGAATAGTCACCACCAATTCTTCACTATCAGGAATGTCTTTATGACTTATGGAGATTTATACCACACGATTTCTTCTAAAATCTCTTCTGGAAAGACCATGCTTTTGTGTCAGTCAGCCAGATGAAATAGTGAGGTCTACAAAAAAACTCTATCCTCATTTGCACATTAGGAATAAAGGCAAACATGAATTCAAACAGCTTCAGTAAATAGTTTATCCAGCTATATTTTAGGAAACCAGAATGTTTGAAAAATGAAAAATTAGTGTGTCTCCTATACCTTTTGAAATGGGATTTGAAGGGATTTTTTTCAAAGACCAGCAGTGAATAAACTATTATGCCCTTTTCTAATAATGTTTTTCTAAGTTTTATTTACAAAACTTGAAAGACGGGAAATAGATGGGAAATAGAACAAAAACCCAGACATTTTTCCAAGACTTTTTGCTTAAGTAGTTTTTAGCCTTCTTCACATAGAGTGAAAAGAACAGAAGTAAGCAGCGGAAAAAACATTTCAATTGAATTGAAGTAGAATGCAGCTTTTTGCAGACAACATTGAATTACCTCAATCAGCCTCGTTCATCATGTGAACAATTGTCATGCATAGGGCTGGACAATTGTGAATGTTATACATCACAATATTGTTTTTTTTTTATATCAGACGATAATGATATATAAACCAGATAAGTGTATCTTTCAAATTTCAACGCTCTGTGACTCATTAGAGAAATGCGTAATTATCAGCAGGTTGTTCTGATTTAAATATTTATTTCCTATCATTCTTTACAAAAATAGATAAACTGAAGGATCATGTTGCAAGGTTTTTTTTATCCCAGAAAACTAAAATAAATAAATAAATATTACAAACGAAACTGAAAATCAAAGCAAAAGCTTTCACGTTTCAAAAGAGAACATAAACAGAACACTGAAACTGCTTGATCAGGATCCATTTAAAAGTAATGCATTAATTCTACAGATAAATTCTAATGTTTTCAAAGTTTTTGAACCTTATTTTTGACCCTTCAAAATAAAAGTCTGTTGCAATAGGCTCATTTTACTATCAAGAAAAGTACTTTTGTGATATCAATAGCTATTGCTTTTATTCGCCCAGCCCTAGTCATGCAGTTTGTTTTTACGCCAATTCAATTCAAAGGAGGACACAGAATGCAGCTTTGACATGGGTGAAATAATAACATTAGTTTTTATATGCAAACATTTAGTGCTTACCAATAATTTCATCAGTATTTTCACTTCTCCAAAACATAAAACAATTGTAGAAAACAATTTGCTTAAAAAGAAACTTCATTTCTAAAAATGCATGAAAACAGTAATTTTGCTCTTTTTGGGGTGGGGTGGGGGTGGGGGGGTGCATGCATAGCAGTTTTATCCTATACTAGGATGTTTTGTATGCATGTATGTGTGTGCACTGGCTGTTGATGGGAAAGCTTAACTTGCTCCTGAGAGCATTTCCACCCATGAGATATGGCCAAAGACTTTTCCACCTGTGGTGTGTGTGTGTGTGTGTGTGTTTATGGGTGTGTGTGTGTGTGTGTGTGCGCGTGATGATGCTGCATTTCAAAAGCCTGTGTTGGCTCCACTGTTTTGCCACTCTCTCTCATGACAAATCAGCTTTAAATATTCTCTCCTGTTCTTTGGTCACGCTCACAAACGCACAGAGGCATGAAAAAAGGCGAAGACACGCATGCACACAAAACAACACATTCCACACTAACACAAGCACATGAAGAGGACACACCCTTGGGGTGATCACTGCATGTTGAGGAGTGTCAGATTTGGTCAGCATAGGCTCACACCCCACTTTTCGCCACTACTTCTTCTGTAGTTGTTTTGTCAGTCTCGTGTTTTCCTTATTTTTGTTTTCTTTTACTGACAAAAAAAGCAAATTCCTAAAAAAAATTCAAGGAAAAAATAAAATTATCTTGGTAAACTTTTTAATAGTTGAACTGTATTGTGGTTCATGCTCTTCCGTTCTTCTCTCAGATTATTACCCCAGTGAAGGCTTGTCTTTGCTATTGAAACCAATCAAGCTCTGTAATTTTCTTTGACTTGGAGACTGCATGTTTGTGCAGTGAGTGTAGAAGTGTTGGGAATTGGGATTTTGAAGTGCGTTCAAGACACACTCAAGTACTCATTTTCATTCAGTATAAATACATCTCAAAGGAAAGCATTGTGGATTGTCTGGTGCATTCAGAAGGTTATGGAGGAGTTCGCTGGATCTGCTGAAGGACTCGTTGAAGCAAACACCAAAGGCTTGATGAGCCCAAATACAGTAATGTATATTGTCATTGTTTTCTGCCAGAGTGTGAGGTTTTCTGTCTTTATTTTTCTTGCCATCTTTGTTTGCAGACTCTTCCTTAATTGTCCAATCAGGTGCTCTACCTGATTGGCTGAGGCCAGAGCACTCAAGTCCTGAGCCTCTTCTGTTGGAATTAACCTACCACCACCCCAGTTGGATGGAAGCAACAAAGCTAACTTTTTTTTCTCTGTTTGCATTATACAGGCTTTGGTCTTTGAAATGTTTGATTATTTTGTGAAACACTATTTTTTTTTTGTAAATAAATCCTGGATTACTTTTAATAGTTTTAATTAAGTCAAAACTTCCCTCAAAACTTTATTTATTTATTTGTTAAAGTTTTAGAAAGCAAAAATAATATGCTAAGTAATCATTTATGACTAAAACTTGAAACTGCCATGTGTAGAGAAGATAATAAAATAATTGTAATAATAATCTTGGCAGCTGTTGGTGTTTCATTGTAGCTCATTAAAAAAAGTTCCTTATCAGAAAAAAAGTCAGAACATCTGTTTTAAACAGTTTTTTTTCAGAAGATGTACCAGAAATTGGTTTGTTTCATAGCAGTTTTTTTTAGATTATTGACCTCTATTATGTCACAGGCTGCAACACCACCCCACATTATGCTAATACAATCTCTATGCCAACAGTTTGATGGATCATAACCTCATTTTGCTTGTAATATTTTTTTACAAAAAAGTATAGGTGACTTTTTAATCCCTTAAAAATCTATTTTTTAGTGTATTCATGTTAATTCCATTTAAACCTGACTTTAAATGTTAATTTGTACACATTTTGAAGTAGGAAGGCAGAGAATGTTCTTGATTCTGGTTGATTTTTAAAGAAGAAATATTGTCAGAGATTGATGCTGGAAGACCCAAAATGCAGGATATCAGGTTGGTGCCAGAAAAGTAAAACATTCAATAAATAAACTGAAAAATGTGACGTTCTGTACTGAGGCTTCGAAGCGTGTGTCGAGTAGTGAAGGTCCAAAGCTCGTATCGAGGCTTGCTTCATCTAGGGTAGGAGCTGAAAATAATGACGTCTGAAGCTTTTCTGCCTGACTGTCTCATATGACTGATTCATGGAGTGGTTAAGATTGCGCCGCGAGTCTTGACAGCTGCATGAATCCTTCAGGCTCCATTCATAATGTGGGTGTTTGATGGAGAGTTATGGTCAGGGAGAGTTTGGACAGAGGTAGAGATAGTTTGGAGAGAGTGTGGAGATTTAGAGGAATTACTATTATCATTATTATTTTTATAAAACAAATAATGTTTCCCTTAAACATACTGGCCTGATCTCAGTGCTATAAAGCAGTATCACTGTCAAACCCAAACCCCCCTCACATGAGGATGAGTGTTGAAACTCAGTGTCAAGTGATATCTGTGCTGTATTTTAAAAATGCAGATTTTGGTGCTTTGCTTTGGACATGTCACTTTTTTTATAATGTTTTGCTGTACAATTACAGCCAATAATTTGATAATTCTAGTGATTGTGGGCGGGCTCATACAAAAATAGATGGGGTCGTGGGTATGTGTGGAACATCAGTCCAATAAGGCGAAGCAAAGGGCAGTAAGTGTTTTCTTCTAGACTTAGATCCACAGCTGCAGTGACTCTCAAAAGGAATGAAATTAAATACCTTAAGCACATGTATGTCCTCTTCTTCATCCAGTGACACTGCTTTGTAACATTAAGATGCTTTGGAAAAAAAAAGGCCTTTTTATTTTTTTTTTTATTTTATTTGTCATCTTTGAAACATTTGGTCCCCCCTTCACCCTAGAGAACAGAACTGTTTTACTCAATCATCAGCATTTATTGAGCATTAATTTTCCTTTATGTTGAGAAAAAAAATTATTTTAATTTTTATATTTATTTCTATCAATACATAAGTAAACACACCCGAGTAAAGCATACAGCAATGTACATGTTTTTTAAACGTCCTTATTTTGCTGGCATGTACGCTACTTTCAAAATGCTGCACTTTAAACTCAACAGGTATCATTTGTGTCCACAAGATGTCCTCCTAGAGCAAAAAATGCTTCATGAAGCATTGCACTGGTGTGAACCAATTAGATGAAAGGCTTCATTGCTTCATGAAGCTTGATCTGCCCATCACTACTGAATTATGACAAAAATCCAACACATTCTCACTCCCAAGTTGTCGCATTGTGACTCAGGGTCCTTATCCATGCGTCAAAATGTGATGTTTGGGAGTGAAAATGGGTTGAAAATCATGGGAACAACAAACCGGTTACAGAGAAGAGCAGATGACCTGTCAAGGATTTACTAGACGCTCATATAGGCTGAGGGTAATTAACAGAACTGAAGACAGCTGTGGATCATTAACCTGAAACTGAGGAACAATTCAAAACAGAACATGGCCAAAACCCAAGCAGAGACTCCTTGCAGATACTTTTAAATTGCTTGACAATCAAACATTACACTACATCCATATCCATGAAACTCAACCATTATGTTAGTGGGAATTCCAGTGCTTCCCAATTGTGGTCTTTGAAGGAAACCTTCCTGGATGTTTATAATGTTGCACAAACCCATTTGATTTAGCTCATCATCAGCCTAGTCAATGCAGCAGCTAGGTGTGTTTAATTAGTGCATGAAATAAAACATGGCAATCTATAGACCAATGTTGGAAAACACTGGCCAAGCCATTGAGTGACTGTCCTGAGATCAGGAGATCATGGGTTTTAAATCAGGGATGGGCAACTCCAGGCCTCGAGGGCCGCAGTGTGTTCAGGATTTCCAGATATCCAAGCCCTACTCATGACTGATTCAGGTGTGTCCAGCCAGTTAGAACATGCGATAGATCATGGTATGTTGGAAAACATGCAGGAATGCGGCCCCCGAGCCTGGAGTTGCCCATCCCTGGTTTAAATCCTTAGTGGGTCAATGGGGTCCAAGGCTTTCCTGGTTTACAGTAAGGGTGGAAATTTGGTTTGAAGAGTTGAATGACTAAAAGGTCCCTTGTAATATTCAGAAGATAGATAGATGCAGGGAGCAAATTTCCTACAACTATCTAATGGGACTTTAAGAGTAGTTTGAAAGTGATTTTTTGGTTTCAAGTCAATCTTAACTATATAGAGAGATTTTAGTCTAAAGTTCTCTGTTTCTGATTAGGGTATGGCAGTTAACGGATTTTGAAGCTTCATGAAGCTTTTAATTACATTAATTTGATATTGTGCTGTTTTATTTTTAATTTGTACTTGGAATTTTTTGAATGTAAATATATTTTGCATCAGAGCATTTAAAAATATTTGTATTTATCAATCTGTATACTTTCCATTTGTTTTTTGCTCACTAACATAACAAAGCAAATGTGAACTTCTCTATCTATAGCTACATAACGGTGCCTTTGTCTCTTTCTTTTTGTTTTGTTTGTTTTTCTTTCATTTTGAGTCAGAAAGGAAAGTTCTGCGTTATGTAATATTTGTCTGTGCAGACCTTGGCAGTAATTACATGTACAACAATCCAAGCCACCATGGGGGTTTGGTGTCTCTGCATCCTCCACTCATGGTGGAGGTAACACCCTCAGTGTGTGTCTGTGTGGGTGGATGTTTTTGGTGTGACAATGGCAGCATGGGAGATGCTGCATTCAAAAGGAATCTGGGGTGATTGGGTAAATGCATACATCTGTTACAAGATGCAGAGAAGATAAGATATATATGAGCGCTAATGAGATGAAACAACGACGCATCATGTGACTCAGGCCAGGGGGTAGGCAAACAGACCTGGGTAAGATCTGTTTACTGGGCGGGATGACTACATGCATCCCCAAAGGGGATGCTTCCACAGGATGAGCATATAAACTGGAATAGAAACATAAATTCAAAGAATGACTGAAATAAAAAGTGGAACAGGAAGAAAAAAGGGAGATAGAAGGACACAAGGAGGACAGAAGTGTGAAAAAGCGAGAAGGTTTCAGCTGTGGTACTTTTGAACATGCTGACAGATACCAGGACGTAAAACATGGACTACAGCATGACTGAATAACATTTACTCACTTCACTCATCTATTACATCACTAAATTATGGATACTTTGATGCTTACAGCTGCATTATAAATTAAATAGAATAAATTCATAGAGGTCTATTGCACATCGCAGTTTGGACCTCTAGCAGACAACCATCCCAAGACTCATTGCATTGTGGTCTATAACATGCCACCCGCATTAAATGAAATTAATCGGGCGAAAACTGGACATTTTGCTACTTTCTTAAACAGATATGCCCTGATAATCAATATAAAAAACTCTAATGTGCGTTTATTAATTATCACCAGATTATATTCACAAACTATAAGTTTAAAGCAGCTGATAGAAAAACTCTGATGACCCAGCATTCTAGTTGCATGTGAGATTTGTGCATAAATGCGTTTTTTTGTGTGCGTAACAAGCGATTTGTGCGTAATTTTTAAAGATTCGTTAGTTTTCAAGCTGTTGCGATTTTACATTGTATTTTGTATTTTTTTATTTTGTAATTTTTGCACTTATGCAAAAAATGTATTGTACCAATACAAACCCAAGGTACACACAAATCAAGAATGAAGCACCCACAAAACTGACTATACCATTTTCTCTCCATATGATAATAATCTAACAATATTTAAAGATTCAATGGCTACAAGTAGATGTGTAGGTAGGAAACCTCGATATGCAGAAATCTTTCGGAAAGAGCGCAACACGCACACTACGTACGTCATGTTCACACACTTTGCAATGTGCAATGGTTTATTTTTGCTCATTTATCAGTGTCTTCATCATCATTTTTTGCCAAAGGCAATCCTCCACAATACATTTAAATGTAATTGGTTTGGAGCTGTCCTGCCACTTTCTACATTTTCAACATCGTTCAATGATCCTTTTGCCTTTGATTAACTTTTGCATCCACTTAACTTTTCAAAGTGCCTCTAAGGCTTCTAGGACTCTTTGATGGGCTGCATTAGACTAATGGATACAAATGAGAAAGATGGATTCTTTTTTTCTCTCTATATGCTGTAGTTTAATACTGTGAAGGTCAGGTTGAAAAGTTCAGTGCCACGAGCAGTTGTGAAGTTCATTTAAGATTGTTAGTTCCAAAAAATATATTTATTTCTGACAAGATCTTATACCTGCACCCAAATAATGTGTTTACATTCTGTGATATGATTAAGATTAAGGTGTGTTTTATTCTACTTAATTTTGAACAAAAGCTTAAATTTTCAAAAAAAAAAAAAAAAGTATCTGAAATGAAATGCTAAATACGGCACATGGGAAGTCTTGTCTTTCTTTTTTTTTGTCTCCAACTTAATGATTTCTATCATCAATTCCCAGATCTACTTTTTGCTTAGCGTCTCATATACTGTCATGCGTTCAGTTATTGTAAGTTCAGTTATTCAGAGAAGAGTATCATATGTATCCAAAAGTCTAATGGAAGTTTTCCCATGTCATTTTATGCTTTCACTTCAAAAGATATACAGTTTTTAGGTAATGTTCCAGTAGATAAATAAAAAGATTAAATATTTCTGTCAAATATCTTCCACAACTCATAAAATTATTCCTCTCTAAAGCTTTGGCTTCATCGCTGATACATATTTTCTTTTTGCTGTGATTGTCTGCTCTTCTTTAAGATTCACTCAACTATCTAAGGATATACTGTTCTGTTGCAGCAACAACCACTTTACATGTATATGACATGTTTTATTCACATCAATGAGTAGATCCTGCTTTTTTTACTTTAATGTGGTGCAATTATGCAGAAAAGCTTTACAAAATTGATTATTCTTGACTCAGAAGATGAATATTGATTCATTTTATCAATTATTAATTTTCCTTTAAACTATTTTCTTAAAACTTTCAGACAATTTACATAAGAATGATAAATTAGTAACAATAAGCCACATTTTGACATTGATGCTTTAAAGAAAGTAAGAGTTGGACACTGAGGGTAAGAAGTTAGGAAGTTTTCTTCACTGGAAAAAAAGTTTTTTTTGAACCAGAACATCCATATGCATAAATCCAAGAAATCTATTTTTCAAGTTACATTATTTGCATAAAATGATAAATGCCACACACCCTCTTCCACTTCATCCATACATTTGTAGATGTAGTATTAAAGGGTTTTTTTCAGGGGGGAAAATTCCAGATGGAAGCCTCTACAAAAGTTAAAAGTCAATGAAACTTCAGTTGTGGTTGAAGACTTAATCTGGCAGCATGTGGGTGAAATTTTGTGAAATTTGCTCAAAAAAACACCAAACTTTTTCTTCCCCAGATTGTGGAAAATTTGTAAATTGCCAAATTCACAGTTTGCCACAACATGCCATAGGTCTATCCCAAAATAATTTTAAGCTTCCTATGGATATTCCCGACACCTCGTTATGTTTATTTATTTATTTTTTTGCAGTAAGAAAGAAGAATTGGAAAAAAATTTGGTCTCTGCAGTCCAGGACTGACGCGAGCATAAAAACCATACACAACAGTGCTTCATCCTAAGATCTTGCAGTAACTGTAACATGATGACAGAGTTTAATGAAACTTAATCCACATTAAATAAGACCAATGGAAGCTGTATGCAGCCTTTAGTGGAACTTCCATGGGTTAATCTTTATGTCAAAGAAAGCAAATATCGTCTCTTTTTCCGTGGCTCACATAAGTCCACTTAGTAAACTCCCATCCTCTGCTGTGATGTGCTCCTCCTTAACACCTTGGCTGAGCTCCCTGAATAATGCAAAGGGGAGCAAACACCTGCTGAGTCAGCACTGAGGACAGGTCAATGGAGACGCTGTGTTGAACAGTTCTGGCAGCCTTGAAAAGTGAATGCAGAGGTGGCAAATACAGACAGATGCATGGCTACTTGGCATTCAAACAGACACACAGGCACACAGGTAGAAGAACACACTTCTGTGCAAACGAGGAAGAAGGGCAAATGCATAATCAATGCATATTTAAATATGTTTCAGGGTCAACACGTTTGCAAGTGTAGGAATAAATTATCAGCACCACTTACCTGAAAAAAGAGCAAAAACAAATCAACATCCATGAATACAACTACGGTAAACCGCAGAGGTAAAATGATCAGACGATGGCTTAAAGGACAACAGCTTTTAAAACTACATAAAGTCTATGATAAAAACAAACATGAGAATGGAAAAAACACAGCTTAACAGAGATAAGAAAAGGAGGACGTGCAGAAAAAACAAGGATAGCTTTTGAGTGTAGTGGTTTAAGGATCCCCATTTGAGTAGGAGATGAAAGCTAAAGGAGGTGCAGGAAAAGATGAGGCATGGACACAGCTTGTTTTGTAAACTCCTCATCTTTCATGGAGCATTTTTACTAGGACTACAGCCAAAGAGTGCACTTGTCTTCACTACCTTGTGTGTTTCAACAGTGAAAAGCAGCATGCATTGACTCTCTTGCTCCAAAACCAAGCCATTTAAATGCAAACTGCTGCACTAGTAAAACAACTATAAGGAGCTCTTATCAGCATTTTTAGGCCAGTGCTGATACGGATGTCTGGAGAACTGCATCGGTCAAATCCTGATTGAAGACTCCATTTAAGTCACTAAAGAGGCCGTTGTGTACGCCGTTCATTAGCTCATCTATAAGAATTGACTTTGCGAGTTGTAGTGAAAACAAACTTGAGTAAGACTCATTCTAGTTTGTTGCAGAACTGGTACATGAGTACGTCATAAACTCTTGAATGTTTCATGGCTATGCTGCGGCTGACTGAGCTTCATATTATTGTTTACCATTAGTGACGTTCATGAGAGGACTGGGTGCCTGACGGACCTTCTCAGCCAGTTCCCGGGCTGTCCTTTGACAGGAATGATGGATCAGGGTTTGGGTAACTCCCAATACACGCCAAGCAGCAGCGTTGCGTCATACACGAGTGAATGCTTTCTGTGTCCATTAATGTAGCATTTCACTCTGCAGCATTACAGTAAGCAACAGTACTTTGAAGCATAAATGCACCAATCTGGTGAGCAAGTCAAATAAACAAGAAACAGGCTCCAAGTGTCAACACGCTGCAGTGGCTAAGTCACACCACTGTAGATCAATGGGATTGAGCAGACAGGAAGTCTTTGTTTATATAGAGCAGAAAGGGGAAAAGAATCCTCTTGAGTTTCAAAAAAAACATCATATAAAAAGCCTGCACAATACTTCAGGGTAACTCATGAAAGCACTCGTTTCTACTCAGCTTCTGCTTTATACTCAGCAGGACATGAGGTGCAGACAGAGCAAAGCCGTTCCTTATCTGCTTTTTCTCATCTCTCTTAAATACATTCGAATCAAACTATTAAAGTGCCTATCAGGCGAGCTCTAACACATTCGTTTTGCGTGTGTGTGCCCGATCTTTTGCTTTGAACAAAGTCAAAGAATTCTCTTTGGCTTGTTTAACAACTGTCTATCATAATAAAAAATATCATTAATTTCATCTAAAGCACAACAGTATCATCTGCAGTTTCAAGATCTGTTGAGGCTTTTCTTGTTTTTAGTATGTACGCCTGTTTGTGAAGCTTGTGGCAAAATCTCATTTAGTCTGTACTGCATTAGGACTCAATTGAATAATGTTCCTGTGCAAGAGTGTTAATGTGTGTATGTTTGTAATTATGTGTATGTGTTTGCGTGAGGCTTGTTAGAGAGGCAGTTGGCCCCTGCTGACAGTTACCGCAGTCTGAACAGCATGGCTGACAAGGACAATCAATTATCCCTGATTTTCTCACACACACACATACACACACACACTACACACACACACACACGCACAAAAACCAAAAGAGAAACAAAATAAAACATGTTATCTATGTGGTCTGCAATACTTTCTGAAATGTTGATGATCTTTTCACAAACCAAGGGTCACTTCAGTTTCATACTTTGGCATGGTTTGAAATCCCAGACATAATAAACAAAACATTTTCATGTTCATCAATGTAACTGGATCTTCCTTTGCAGCAAGGCAATAAAATCAATAAAGAACAAAATGAATATGTTAGGGGGAAAAAAAAGCAAAATTTCCTTCCTGTGCAAAGAAAATAAGGAAGGCTCATGTAACTGTCCAACATTCTGGAGTTTGAAGCTGTTTTGTTGGCAAAGCATCTTCCAACTTGATGAGCACTACAGAAGGTTTTCCAAGTTACATCACAAATTGGAAGCTTAACATCCTGTTTTTTCTGCTAGATGCATAAAAGTCAAAGTCTGCAGGGCAACTAAAAAAAGGTAACCATAAAAACAAGATCACACAACAGTTTTATCACAGTTTTATTAACTTGGGAACCCAACAAGAGCCATCCTCCAGTTTGACCCAAGGCCGCAGAATAGACCCGACCACAAGGCAAGCAATGGACCCAATGGCTGGATATCATAGAGAAACTATCACCAACAAACCGAGCTGCTGTGGAGGATGCAGAACTGCAGGCTCAAGACTGACAGAGATGAAAAAAAGCTGGTCCACCAGCTTGGCTCTACGTATGGGAACAAGACCTCGTCCCCCAGCAGGAGATGACGCATACATTAATAACTAGGGATGTCCCGATCAGGTTTTTTTTGGCCCCTTTCCGATTCTGAGTCATTTTTTGTAAAAGTAATAAACATATCCAGGTTTTTCCTAATTTTTCTTTTATTACTATTTTTTATCATTCAACACTTAAACAGAGAACTTCTGGGAAGTAGTTTTAACAATAGTTAAAGTAAAAGTAAAAATACTTGCTACTTGATTACTATTACCTAATAAAAATAGGTGATAAATACGGTATGGTTGTGTTTTAGTTGTGAAGTACTGTATTGTTTTTTTTAAATATATGTTGTAAAAAATTCAAAAATATTTTTTAGCTTAATTTATTTTTTTCCTTTATTTTCCTTTTTATTGATCTGAAAAACATCCAAACTGACTCTAAAATTATGACAGATCTGAACTGTGATTTCAATGATCTGTTAAACCCACATGATCCCCCACTGATTTACCATCAAGTCATATCAATCATGCGATCTGGCTCCAATTTCGATCACGTGAACAGATTGGGAACATCCCTATT
>BOLG01000712.1:0-23779 GCA_016861445.1 Oryzias woworae
GGACTGGCTTTTCACAGAAAGTTGGCAAGCAAGTCCTTTAAAGTCCAGTGTTACCATTTTTAATTGTTGTGTTTTTGTAATGACTCATTCTACCTGAGCCATGTGTTCATGTTGTGTGATCCCCCTTCTAAAGAGAACCATGAGAAATGTTTTTTGACCCAGATATACCTTTATAAACCAAATTCCCCTGCAAGAGTGGTCACCGGAAACTGACCCCATACTCATTCCCTTGCCAACAGAATGACCCCATTTATAAATGTTATTTTCATTGTGATTGTGTTTCTTCCCTATAGATCCAGGCCATGAAGGTTATCGCTCCAAGCGGAGGGTAGGAAGGGAAATTTTCCTACGAATTGCGCATTTTTTGGGGTTTTTCGCCCTTCCCTGAGACCCTAACCCCCTGTTGTGTTTTTACCCTATGACTCCACCCACACCTGTGGACGGAGAGGGGATGGCATTTTTAAAAAACCCACAACAGGGGGGAAATGTAAGATAAGCTTAAGTCTTGAAGTATATTAATCAAGAAATGCAGTGTGTGTGTGTTTTTTTAAACAGAAGACTCTTTGTGCTTACTGTGTTTTTCCCAGCGACTCTTTGTGCTTACTGTGTTTTTCCCAGCGCCTAGAGGTTCACTCCTTAAAATTCCTCTTTTATCTGTTACAGTTGTGAATTGTGTGAATCACTTTGACCTTGTCTTCAATAAAAACAGTAAGGCGGAACTCAAGAGCGACCGAGTACGCCTAAGAACAGCATTCTGTTCCTATCTCTCCCGCTGCAGCTGGAAAAAGAAACTTACTCTCTTCATTTGTGTGAACCCCTGGTTCCTTATGGATTTTTATTAGTTCAAAGACTGTGCTTTAAACCCAACAATCATTCATAAAAAAAACTGTGTAAAAAAAAAAGTAAACCTTAATTTACTTCCCATTTCTTCTAAATCTAGTGAGACACACAAAAGCATCAACTTGTAGCAGGGTGAACTGTTTTTTTTTTTTAATGTGTTTGAAATTACAGAGTATCCCTGAACAGGCCACCTCACTGCTGCCTGATTTGAGATGTGTGCAGTAGGGGTATAGGAATTAAACATTGTCAAGCTCACTGATGATTAGTGACTGTAGTTCCCCTAAAAATGTGACTGAGGCTGACTCCAAACAATCTCTGTCAACAGGTTTTTAAATTGTGGGCCTGCATTTCAGTTAGCAATGGAGACGAATTTGGCCACATTTCCATGGAGGCGGAGGAAAGATATTGTCTGTGGGTGATGTCACACCTCACAGTGAAACCATCTATGGTTCCACCTGAAGCAGAGGCACAAACTACATAGTGATTTAATGTTAGCAACCCCAGTGCAGTGGTTGCCATGCAAGTCTTTCAGAAATGTGTCCACGACTTTCTGTACCAGCCGTTGACAGGATCTCTGCTTAACATTTAAATCCAATCTCACTAGCAAATAGCATGAGTCCCAGAAATACTGATCTGTCAAAGTATCAGCCAATGGGTGTTTAGGCCACATCCACTTTCAAAGATTTACTATGTACTGAAACAGGCCTTTATGAAATAAATGACCATTGGGAATCCTTTGAAGATCCATACCAGACGTGAGACCAATTCAGGTCACAGAGGAGACCCAGGCATTCAGAAACCTTCAAGAACTCAGAACATTGGGAGGACTCATCCAGAAGACTGCCACATGGGGGCAAATGTGGCAGTCTCCTGGAGTGCTTTCCAACAGCCAACCAGGAAGAGATGCAGAGGTTCAAACTCGCTTTTAGCAAACCAGAGTAAACAACAAATCTTCCTTTTGGCCCACAGAATGTGAGCACAGCATCAACTGTTACTCTTCAACAAAGAGTTAACAAAGTTAACAGAAAAATCTTTTATTTTGCCATAAAAAAGTAAAATATTTACACAAGAATTTCACCACTTCTATACAAAAACAAAACCGTTTCACTTTTCTGCCTCCAACTTCTGTCAGCATGAGGACGTTTCTGCAAAATACGGCATCGCCATGGACATCATCACACTCCCAAAGAGGTCCACCTGAAGTTTGACAAGCCTGTTGACATCATCACTCCAAGCCAGTTTCTTCTTGCCGCTTCTTCTTCTTCTTTTTCTTGGAACTTTCCACAACCTGAAGGAAAGGAGAGTCAGAACTTCTAGTCTGGTCCGACCCTTGGGTTTCCCTTCTCAGGGCTAGTTTATTAAAGGAAATTCATCTGAAGGGGTTGCCTGTGACCTGCAGTCAGAACCAACCTGACAACTCAAGTATGTACCTGATCGTGCACTGCATCCGTGTCCTGTTGTTCTTCCTCCTCCATTTTTGAACCGCTTCTCTTTTTTCTTCTTCTTCTTCTCTTTTTTCATCTCTTCCGGGGACCCACCGGTCTGCGCTGCTTCGCCATCACTGCCTGATGCTTCCCTCTTTCTCTGGAAGACAAATGACTGCTCAAAGCCCCTTCACATCCCTTCATGTGGATTTGGTCCTGAAGCAGATAAGAACCTAGGTTCTGAACGTGAAGTTAATACCGACAGACACTTCACTGCATATACATAAGAGAACCACAATTCAAGTTTATATGAAGAGTATTCAGAGCAAAAAAAAAAAAAAAGAAGAAATTGATAAAAATGAATAGTTGAAGGCAAACTGGACCAGGTTACCATCAGAACCAGATCTTTTACCTTCACTGAAGTATCAGGAGGTTCTTCTGTTGCCACTGAGATGCTGTGGAAACAGATCTGTTAGTTTGGCTGATGAATAACAAGAGTAGATGTCCTCAAATGGGCTTCATGACAGCAGTCCTGCAAGAAGCTCCAACTGAGAGTTTCTTTAGCAGACTGACTCCCTCCAGGAGCACCGCAGCTCAAAGAGGGATAACCGTCTGCAGATCACATGATCTGCTCAGCCAACAGCCGTACCTGTAGTCCACATATTGCTCCTTCCAGTCCTGTGGTGTGCTGCCATTTGGCTTTCCGTGTTTGTCCAGAAGCCCCTTTTGAATCATCGCTTTCTTCTGAGTAGCCTAACCAAAAACAGGTTGGTCTTAACAAGTTAGAATTCAAGAAGCAGCACGCAAAAGCAGGAAGCCTCATACCTTTGGGCCCAGACCCCACTTACGAGGGTATGTGTCTCGCTCCATAATCACCCTCTTGATCTTTGCCACAAAACCGTGGTCACACGTGGAGATGACTGCCGTGGTCATCAAGGCCACAGCTGAGAAGGAAACGGTCATTACTATGTCAGCTTTGTCCAAGAATCAAACGTTCTACGAGCGAGCCATCAGACAAGGGTGATAGATAGAAGGTCGCCACGGCCCGAAGGCTGCTGCAGCTTCTCCTGTCATCCATGTGGCCTGGACACACTTGATCCCACTCACCTGTGCAAATGGCCTCTCCTTTGGTTGTTATGACAAACAACATCCTGGTTAACCTCGATGCCATCTTCGTACCTGAGCACACCTGGCAGCATTGATTTTTGCCCCAATAACAGATTGCGTTGACCTACAGAAATGTGTCATCAGACCTCATTGCCTACGCATCAAAGCACTGAAAACCTGCGAGAAAGACTTACCGAACTGTCCTTCATTACCAGCCGCCGGTGAGACACCAGCAGCTTCTCCAGGGGAAAAATGACCCTTCGCAGGTAAGACTCATCCTTGTTGTGATCAAACTGCCACTGCGCATCTAGAACGTCGTGCATGGTTACCATGTTGTCCTGAAAGAACACAAGCCCTCAGCGCAGATGTGGCAGAAGAAGAACGACTCCGTAGTATGGACACACACCGCACTTCAGATTCTCTGCTGCCATTATTGTTCCAGAGTCTAATTTTCAGATCTGCACGAAGCAGCAGAGCTGCACTCAACACTCTGGACAAGTGACTTCACACCAACAGGTAACGGGGCTCACCTTCTCCCCCAAAACGCCAGATCGAACTCTCCTTAGCTCCTGCATCTGACCGCCAACGCCGAGAAGCAGCCCCAGGTGCACACACAGAGTCCGGATGTAGGTTCCAGCTTCACAGCTCACCCAGAAGATGCCTGAACACACAGATGCCCTTTGACATAGCCAAAAAAGAATGCCATCAACAGACAGCAGTGACTGAATCGAACTTCCAACTCCTCTCCTGAACTAGCAATGGGGGGTTGGTGGGTTCTGCTCGTCAATGACAGACAGTCCCCAAGTTCAGCTTAAAAATTCTCAGGTTTGGGACTTTAAACTCAGCCAAGATCTGAAGTTCACAACTGAACCTTGGGTCCCTGGAGGTTCCAGAGTCCTGCTCAATGTTCTAGTCAGTTTCATCACAACCATCAGTGACCGATGCAGCCTCAGGTCCAAAGTGGCAGTGCCGGGCTCCTTACCTAGCCTTCGTTCTGGGTCATACTCAAGCAGTTTGCTCTCATAGATGGGTCCGGGACTCTAAGCTGGCGCTTCACAGCAGCGATCAATGGCGGCCGCTGGAACAAGGCTCCTGTCAGCGTCTCCAGTGCCTTAAGACATAATGTTGTAATAAACAACCAATCAGGATGTAGATTTTTTAAATCTGGATTTATTTTAAACATTGACAAATTAGGGTTTTATTTTTCAGGGAAAACCTTCCAGAACCTCAACTGGTTCAGCTGTGAGCTGAGGTCATACTGGATCATCAGGTCAGACTTACCCGGGCAAGAGCATGCTGGTTCTCAACTGCATTGTGCAATCGCACAATCCCCACATACTCTTTACCTGCAACAAACAGAAGAGTCAGTGGATCCAACCATCCACATGGCTGATAATGCAGTGTTAGCAGTTCGCCTGGTGACACAAGCAGCTTCTCGTATTTTGGCTCGGCTGCGGACTGGTCACATGTTTGTATAGAAGGACCCCTGGCCAGGTGACTGCAGCAACCAGATGCCGCATGTATAGGGCTGGGTAATGAATTATACATGCATGTGCAACAATATACACCACACTTCCTGACATAAATGAGAACAGTGACAAGTCTGGAGCCAGTATGATTTACAGTATAAATTCTCCTTCAAAATAAGATTTAAAAAGATTTGGGATCACTGACTTCCGTCAATGTCTGTGAGTGAATCAAAGGCATCGTGTTCGGTTCTGGTAACATGAAAGTGCAGCATTCCAGCAGTACGGTTTAGAGCTGCTTGACCTTTAACAAAACCGTTTCAGAGTTGAAGACTAAACCATTGGCACTGATTGTAGCAGTATGCTCATTGTTTTATAGGGGACTATAAATGGCAATATTGTTTCTAAAATGTTTGAAATCAAACTAAACCAGCATTTTCAACCACATTTACCATCTTAGTTTGACATTTTTCTTCTTTTGTCCATCTGCTACTTCTGAAAGGTGTGAGTGGTGGTGGGCAGAGGTCTATACAATACAGTATATCATGAACTGTACCCCCCATATAGTTTTCTAAATTGTCATCAGGCAGTTTGATTGAGGATCAGTCATCTGGCTCAATCATTTTTTCATCTCTTAAAAGCTTTAATTATTTTCTATCTTCTTTCCTCTAAAATTCAGTCTGATTTGTATGAAGCAAGTCCTCAGGCGCCATACCTGCACTCTGCTGCGATTTGACCAATCGCGTGGCCCGGTCTATGCACACAATGAGGCAGCCAGTGACCTTGGGATCTAGCGTCCCACTGTGTCCGGTTTTCTCCACCCGCAGAATCCTACGAATCCACGCTACTACCTCGTGGGATGACGGGTTGGCTGGCTTGTCCAAATTGATGAAGCCAGATCTAAGAGTAGTGGAGGTGATTTCATTAAGGAGTGTGCAACTGGCATTGGAGATGATTCTACACAACCAGAACGTACCTGACGTAGTCTGCGATATTCCTCTTCAGAGGGTTGCTGCCATTGGGCAGAGGAGTGTAGTGTCCCGTCCTCACATTCAGCTTATCGAAGTTCTACAGAAACAGGGATCTGTTTGAAGTTGATTTACTGCAACCAAGTGAAGCAGACGCAGCCACACGACGTTCTTCAGTGTGAGCCCTGCATTAGCAAATGGTCTTGGGGAGAACCCTCTGCATCAAGTCGCCCCATTAGGACTTTTGCCCTTTGACCCCCACGCTGCTACTGTTTTGCAGTTTCCCAAAAGTGACAATATCTGAATGACTTAGTGATGCTTTGGCCTGTGTGAATTTTGGTTATTGAGCGAGAAAACCTGTGGCTACGACGCAAACCAAAAATCACATAACCAACCTTCGTGGGAGGGATCAAACCACTAACCTGCTGTGACAAACACTAAAAGACACCCATTTCCTGATGCAAGGCAGAATGTGATCAGAGCAGAGCATCATCTTGACAGCAGTCCGGTCGCTTCCACCTCTACAAAGTCACCTCCTATAACCTGACAGAACGCCAGGACAGTCGGTGACCCAGAGGAGACCACACAGGCAAAGAAACGCCAAGACCACAGCTCTCAGAGAATGGATAAACTGCTTCATCATGTCACATGACCTGGACAGACAATGAGTTGGCACTGACCTTCAGAAGGAGGGGCCACTGTGACGTGTTTAAAGAAGTTGCCTTGGACTCAGGCTGGATGAAAAAGTCTGCACTCCTCTGGATCTCCTGAAAAACAAATGTCAGCTCCGGCAGGTCGACGAGGTCATGCAAACTCCAGATACTCACCCCAACTTCTTCATCATAGACTTTCTTGCCTTTCTTCTTTCTAACAGACATTACTGAAGAAACACAGATAAACACAGGAGTAAGCAAAAGACAAAGTCAGGAATCGTTGAGCTGTTTACCCCGTATTCCCATGTTTTGAAAGGTGCAAGTGGTTGGGATGTAGTAACATTTTAAGCTGAGATGAGTCATTGAACAACCAACACAAGAAAAAGCTACATTTGAATAATGTCATTAAATTGGTTTAATCTGACTTTACACCTGTAAAAATACAAAAGTTTAAAAACTAGTTTCCAGTGTTAACTCTTTAAAATACGCCTTAAGCCATTACCCACAGAGTGTAATCACCACTTTGACCACCTTAGCTCTTCAACTGTTTACCCTCAGAGTAATTCCAGTGGATTCTGACGCAGCTTGCCTCTGCTGTAGAACTGGCTGATTGACATTGATCGTAGAAATATTGGTGTCAAAGAGCGTGTGCTATTGAGGCGTTGCCAATGAGGGCCTGCCTTTAGCGGCTGAAATTGCATTTGGTACTCTGTAGCTAAAACCGAGTCCTTGGTTCCAGACCAACAGTAGGAGCAATATTTATAAAACGGGATAAATTACCAACAATCTGGCGACTTGTGGCTGCTGGAAAACATTTTTTATTCATGGGGGAGGGAGGGGGGCGCCTCAGTCCAGTGTCCCTACATACAGTCAACGGTTTCCAAACTGAGAACGCCATGCCTCCTGTGAAACAAGGGGGTGGAAGCTTCATGCAGGTGAAATATTTGCTTTCAGAAACGTTTGCAGTGGCGGTCTGAACTGCAGGCTAGAACCGCTCCAGACATGATGCTGGAAGCAGAACCAAGTTCTACTGCAGCTCGACCCAAAACAGTTTCCTATCAAGTTGTGCGAACCAAATTTGTTCCACTACTTCTCTTCTTTTAAAGTGAGACATGGCACGCGGACTGTTCATCCCACACAGGAGGACTTGGCTGAGAAATGCTGACTTCTTCCAGACGCACGTGTGCTGCGTTCCCTGCAGGTCACGTAAATGGAACACGCGGGGCGGGAAAACCAAAGAAACGTTCAAACCCCGAAGCAGCCGGGGCTCTAGAACCAAAACCGAATCTAAACCGGGTTATCGCGCAGGCCAGAGAAGGACGCACGTGGCGCGGTTCGGCCTGCTTTGGTGCACGGCCCGATCTCCTGAACATCGCACGCGCCTGCGATGGGAACTGTGGCGGAAATCACGCAAACCCAGCGCAGACGTGTTTGTTTTGCGTTAAAAGCACCGGTTCTGGTTCCGACCAAACTTCAGGACCACGTGGGTCACCCTTACCTTCAACCTCCGCCATCTTCTTCCAAATGACTACGTTCTAGCGTCCGCTGTCTTCTTCTATGGTCTACGAGCACCGGAAAAGGAAAGATCCCCTTCCGGGGAGGGGCTAAAAAGCTTTTTGATTCCCTAACACAGATTACATTTATTTATGACTGTTACAATATCTCTGGAACTTCTTCCATCAAACATCTAAAACTTTGTTTAGGTCAAATCATCTGTTTAGAATAGATTTATAATATATCTGCGGTATCTACACCCACTCTGTTCTATGGAGGTCCTGAAGAGACAATATTAAATAACTATATACGTCGTTAAATCGTTAAATAAGTGTCATTAATTATTTAAAATTGGAAATAATTCATTAAACTTCAACTTTAAATGATTTAAGAAATGTATTTATTCCATGATTTATTTGAAACATTTCATGATTTAATGACACATTTCATGATCTTGGTCGCACCATTTCATTTAAATATTTAGCTGTTATCTTAACTTGTAGCTGGTTATCTAGACGTGTTTGCTTATTAGACATATACCTGTTATTCAACCATGTAGTTGTAGAATTAATTAAGATCACTTTTCTTTAATAGTTCTAGAACATCACCTGTCCGTCTGGGGTTGAGGATCTCTCCTTCATGTGGGCAACCCTGAGGTTTCTTATCTCCCCCCACTGAATACTAAATTGATTTTCACAACATTTTTTTTTGTTGCAAACGTCATACATGTAGCTATGATCCCATACTGGGACAAAGAAATAATGAAATATATAAATGTGCTTTTTAATGGCAATTTTTATATTTTAATGCAACATACATTTCAACATTTATTTATTGATTTCCAATTTTATTTTTAATGCCAATTTTTCATAATTAATGACACTTTTGTTTAACAATTAAATGGCATATATATTTATTTTGCATTGCCTCTTCTGGGCCTCCATATGTTCCTTCTTCTTAATTTGTTTATATATAGAAACAACAAACATATTGAACTACATGGTACTATATTGCACTACATTGTACTTTATTGTAATATTGTACTACATTGTACTATTGATTAGGGTTAGGGTTAGGAAGTTGACTATTTAAAAGAGTGGAAGGGATTTGCTTTTTTACACATTAAACTAATTACACACACAAGCATGCACATGAAGACGTTTAAATCTAAGTTGGAGCACCATAAAAACATGACATTTATTCAAGAGTTCACCACCAAAGACAAACACAGACATCACCACCACCACCCCGACACAAAACAGAAGACCATACAGGGGTAGGGGCTACATTAGCAGTACCAAATGGGACATTGCAGAGTTTAACGTGACACACAGTTTGACTAAATCAGAAAACACAGAAGGACCAGTTGAACAGAACATAAGGAGTTTTGCATTATTTAAAAACAGGCAGGAAAATATTCTGGAAAAGAAAACACAGTATTCCACAGTAAAAAGTGTCAGCATTTTACTCATATATAACCACCTATGACAACATCCCAACAGGCTACATACAATACAGGGAGACCTTTCAGTGTTTACTGTTCTAAAGAACAAAGTTAAAATTCCTTTTTTAAAAATAAAACTCCTACAGATCAAAGAAACCTTTACTTTATGCAACACAAGGAACTCAAAGCAGTGCAAGTCAAGACAGTTTTTTTTCTATGAACTATTTCTGAAATGTTGAAAGGTGCAGCACCATCGGGGAGATAACAGGAATTCAGGCTCTACAAAGAAAATCCTGAACCTGATAGGCAGAATGTTCCCATAAAAAAATGAAAAATACTTCATCTGATTGATACTGTTTCACCAACGATCACTAGGATTATTTATACTTCAGACACTCAGGTGGACTCTATGAAGTCATGAAGTCAACATTTGATCAGTCACCAATCTTCAAGCAACTTCTGAAGACAATTGGAACGATCAGTTAGTCACTGAAAGGTGAAAGGTTCTTCAAAGGTGGGGTGTTTGAGAAAATAATTAAGAAGCACTACCTTAGCCCAACAGTAGTCAGGACAGGCTCCTAGCAGTGCCGTGACCCAGAAAAGAATGTAGCAGGTTCAGAAAATGGATGGAAAATAGCAAAAACAGTTAAGTTAGTTCGGAGCTAAAGTAGGGTAACTGGCAGCTGACCGTAGCAACAGTTAAAAAGAAAGAAAGTAAAATCAGAAAAGTACTCTGATCCTACTGACATTTTGATCTTTTTGCTATTTTTTGTTTTTTTTACTGCTTACTGTCACAGTTCAGTCCATAACTCAAGCCTCCGACCACCAGAGGGAGCTCTCGTCGGAGTACTGTATTTCCTCACTACAACTTCCATCAGCCACCGACTCCTTCCTGGACAGCTGTTCACCATTTGACATTTAAAACCCATCCAGTCCACTCACTTGTGTGAAGTCTTGTTTGTTTCCTACAACAGTCTGAGCAGTTTCATGCTTAGTCTCCTCCATGTTTTGACCTGTGCCTGTCTATCCTGTCTGCCATCCTAATTTTGACTCATGCCTGGACTTTGACTACAATTATTTCTTGGTCAAGCTCTACATCATTAAACCGTTTGCATATGGATCCATACATCTCCGCCTCTTTGTACAGAAGACTTCACCTAACTTGGATTCAGCAATGAGAGTATTTCACCCCATCGAATCCTGCAAGATTTGCGGGCTATGCTGCTGGAAACATAGAAGACAGCTTCATTGTCTGACGGCTGCCACGGATCCATATGGTGTTGCTACAACTAACTCAATGGTTATTCCAACATCTACGTCACCGTTCCACTCTGAGCCGGCCTCCACCCTGTCTGCAGAATCAGGGGATTCGGAATCGGTTTCACCGTCCGGTCCATGTTTCTCTTTGCCGGATAAGTTTACAGGGAAACCCGAACAGTGCAGCGGGTTTCCCCTTATGCAGTGCCAGCTGTTTCTCCACCAGCATGCTTATTTGTACTCCATAGAGGAAGCCAAGGTTTCCTTTTTGTGTTCCCTGCTCACTGGTGAAGCCTTAGCATGGTTAGCCACAGTCTGGTCAGGAGGTCCGATACCCTTCCATTCCTACATTGAGTTAACTTGGCTGCTGCATGCCGTCTTCCAGCATGCCAGCAACAGAAAGGATCAAAGTGAGCAGCTAATGGACATTAAACAGGGAAAGAGCATTGAGCAGCACGACTGTCATTTGAGGGCAACTGCTAGAACACATTCGAAACATCATTCTGAAGCTGAATAAAAGTAATTGTAAGATAAGAATGACTTCCCAATCACCTACACTGATCAATGTATGTGCTTAGTGAGCAGGGACTCAAGTCAGATCCGCAAAAATCAGAGCCATTCAAAACATGGCTGCACCAGAAGATAAAGCGTGCTCCAGAAATTCCACTGGGTATTGCAATACCTCTCTAAATGTATCCCTAACCTCTCAGACATTAGCACCAAGGAACTTGGAAGGAAACATGGAATGGCATTGAGGAACAGAGCAGCAACAGAGTTTTGACAAACTAAAAGCACCTGGTCATCCAAGGAACAGTACGGAAGTCCTATGATGTGAACAGGCCAGCTACATTGTCTGTGATTACTGACTGTAATTGTTATTCAAACATGCAGGTTGGCTAATATTACACTTCTATGTCCACAGGACCCTCATAAAAATCCCTCTTTTGGTTCAGTAACCTCTATACATTTACAGAAGTTTTACACAGAGGTATGTAATTTACATACCTTGAAGACAACTGAACGTGGAGGATCTCAGCTAACTTATCCTTAAACTTACCTGGGTATATGACATAACTGCTATGTGGAACAGGGCACAGGTGTGATTGTAATGTGTGAGTGTGTGGATTGGTGTGTCTGTGAACAGGCCTCGCCCCCTTTTGATAAACATCTGAATGGAAAAGTTATAGTGATAAACCTCAAACAGCTTGTTGCCTCTTTTTGTTTACAATTGTGCCCCACCTCCAATCCCCCACCCTCCTCATTCTCCTGTCCACATAGTAATGCTCACAAATATATATAAATAAAGTTGATCCTCAAATACAAAGAGGTTATGAGCTCCTATTTGTCTGCCGATCTATAACCTCCTATAGTAACAGGACCATCTGTCCACCAGTATGAAGAGGTTAAGACTAAATTTGTCAAGGCTTTGAATAACTGTGGGCTAACCCCCCACCCCCCCAATATCAGCAGCAACAGAGCTGAAACATGCTGAAGAGAATCAGATTTTACTGAATAAAATCCAATCTACATGTTTCTGTGTACGCCTTGCTGTTTGGATTTGAAGTGATTTAGATTTGAATTTTAACGGGTTAAAATGTGGTTCTCAACTGTTGGGAACAACACACCTCCTTAAACACTGGTACTGATATAGTGTTGTGCGCCCTCTACTGGACAATGTCTCTAAAGTACCAGAAAAAGAAAAAGTCTTGATATTTTTCTGAAAAATGAAACGATAGAAGAAATACATCAATATTGAGGATGTGAAATTATCAAAGAACAGGTCTCTGTATATTTGTTCATGTTCGTATCAAACCTGATGCAGATCAAGTTCCTGGAAGGAAAAATCTCAAAGAAGATTTCATATTTTAATTATTTTTTTAATATCTTTCACTTTTTTATTTACAAAAACAGTGGATTTGTGACAGCATTTTTTTTAATCAACAAATGAATGTGTACACAAAGCATGAATCTACAAAGCACAAACACGGACTTATATCATCAGGGAGGGGGCTGGCTGCCTGCCTTTGCATGTGTCTGTGGTGATGAAAATAGGCTTAGACTTTTTTTTAGAATGACATTCAAACATGTTCCTTTCCACATCAATCCTCAAAAATCTTTCAGAACCAACAAAAGCAGCATCTTTCACCATAGTAAGTATCTGTGGTCACTGGCATGAATCAATGGTCAACGCCCATCAAACACTGAGGCGATGGATCAATCTGCTGTTTTCTGGTTACTTTGGATCTGAATTTATAGCTACAGGCATGAACACTGCCTCCAGGTTTTCACAAAATGCTTAATTTTCTTCTTTGTGTTTGAATATAGACAGTTTTATCACAGTGGCCTTTAGAACGATTAGGTTGAAACTGGGGTGGTAAATATGAAAGTTGCAATAAGATAAAGTCAGAAGACTGCCTGCTCGAGACGATGAAGACAACCTTAAAAACAACAAATTTGAGCAATTAAGGAGCTTCTGTTGGTCAGCACATCACATAATTGATCACCTGCGATCAATAATGAGAGGCTGAGCACATTCATCTAGAATTCCAAACCCTCTGTGTTCTCTCTTTTTTTGAAAAATGGGATTGCATCATATTTGATTTGAGGTAAAAGTTCTGTAAGAACCTTCAGTCCAAAGGCAGAACTGTCCTCCATCTCACCGGGGTTACTGAGAAGTCAGGACACTGGTGTCCACCATAGAAACAGGAGAAAAGCCCTGAAGCCCCCGCCCCTCTCTGCCTGCTGTTTTGAGTGAATATAGTTGACATTTAGGAGTCAAACACTGCAAACCTCTCCATTTGGAGAACATCTTTCTTTCTCTGTGCGGGGTTCATGACAGCAGCAAAAAAGACAGCAAAGCAGGCAGGGGTTGTGGAGGTGAGTTTACTATGCTTTATCTACAGGACGCTCTGATGATGTAGTGCGGGGGGCAGTTCACCTCAGTTACGGGGGGCAGGGGGTGTCACCACAGCAGCTTTGTTCACGGACGACAAACACAATTGTTTTTTTGAGACACATCTCTGTACCAGCAAGCTGTTTCACACAGTGAAGTCCTGCTGTGTTGCATGCATGCGTGACTCTACGTGCGAATGTCAGGGGGGTCATTTGGGTCGGTTCCTTCCAGATGTGTCGTCATGCTTCTTCCGGTTTGCCTCAGGGCCTCGGTTGCTCTCACTGTGACACAGAAACAGAGAGCTTTTCAGTCCTCTGCTCCAGAGGCACAGCGGTTCACAAATACAGATGCTGTAGGAATCAAGCAGCACTTTGTCAGCTCATCATTTGACCCAAAAGTTATGGAAGTTTCTTTTTAGGGGGAGGAGGCTAAAGCTGTTATAGTTTTCTTTTGTGTCTCTAATGATCATGCATAATTCCTCATCTGCACATCTGCCTTATGTTCACAGTTCACTTATGTGTCCTGAGTCCACTCACTCAACAAGCTGTTATCACAGATGTGGCTTCGCTCCCAGCAGAACACCTGAGTCTTAATGAACCTCTCGTAAACTATCTGAGCTTGTCCTTTCCGTTCCTGTCAGTTGCTGATAACTTTATCAAACAAGCAAACATTAAAGAAGAGAAGAATAGATTAAAATAGAAAGACAACAAAAAAGACAGATGAATACTATCTATTTCATCCATTTTCTTTCCATTCATCCGGGTCCGGGTCGCGGGGCAGCCGTCAAAGCAAAGATGTCCAGTCTTCCCTCTCTCTAGCAACTGGCTCCTCCAGCTCCTCTGGGGGACCCCGAGGCGTTCCCAGGCCAGCCGATAGACGTAGCCTCTCCAGCGTTGTCCTGGGTCTTCCCTGGGGTTCTCCCCCCGTGGGACATGCCCGGAACACCACCCTAGGGAGCCATTTACGAGCCCATCCGAACCAAATGCCTGAGCCCCCTCAAACTGGCTCCTCTGGATGGAGGAGCAGCAGCTCGACTCCGAGATCTTCCCGGGTGATCGAGCTTCTCACACTATCTCTAAGGGAGCCCCCAAGCCACCCTACGGAGGAAGCTCATTTCAGCCGGCTTGTATCCGGGACCTTTGTCTATTTCGGTCATGACCCTGAGCTCATGACCATTGGTGAGTATTGGAGTGAAGATTCGACCAGTAAATTGAGAGCTTTGCTTTCTCTGGCTTTAGTTCTCTCTTCACCACAACAAACCAGTACAGAGACCGCAGCAAAGAACACCTGTCAATCTAGGCCTTTAAAGTCCCACTCCAACGCTATGTTTTCTATTGTAAAAAATTCCCAGAGGTTCTTTTAATTATAATTATGCAGCTTTAACTAAAACCAAAAAGTCTGTGTCATTTTTAAGACTTAGTTTCTGCAGAGGGGCAGGAGCTCATTAGAAATTCCACTTTTGGTGCAGAAGTTCGCTTAGCTAACCTCCCAGCATGTCTTTGTTTAACCCCTCTTCCGATAGTGACAAGTGGCCTCACAAGCCCAGGCAAACGTTTAGTGTAGCAAAAAAACTGCAAGCAACATCAGAACTATCCAGCTGTACAGTTTAGAGCCAGATTCCAGCTCAGATAAGGAAAATGACGATAGACAAGGATCTATTTGTCTGCAAGTGGAGGATTTAGGATTGGAGTGGAAAAAGGGAGACTTTGTCCCACCCATGGCAGTGGCTGCGTCATAAATCTGAGCTTTTTCTAACCTCTGATTTTCATCTGCTCTGATTTGGAATTACCCTGCCCTTAGGAAATACCCAGAAATGCAGCTTTAATCTTAAATTATTTATATATGTCCTCCATCATGAGAAAAATGCTCCAAGAACATGTTATAAACACCATTTCATTGGAGTGGGTCTTTATCTTTCTTCACTGTGAACTACTTTTTATAAGCTCTTCTGAGGGAGGAACTGGAATTGATAATAAATGGTAATTAACCTAAACAAAGATCCAGTCGTTTTAAATCGACTCCCAGGTCTTTGTGACCTGAAACCCTCTCTGGTATTTGTCAGTCAAGGAGAAAATTTAAAACAAAAGTGACAATAAGCAAGGAAACTGAAACCCAGCCAACATCGTAAATCTTCACAGCTATAAAGGGTGTGGAACTGCTCCAAACCGGGACAGAAACAGCACTGTTCCTGAATCTGAGGTTCAATTGGCTGAACTCATTCTCCCCAGTATCCGGAAATAGACTTTCCCAGGAGGCTGATGAATCTGGGATCGGAACATCCTCCAGTCCACTTCTTGAAACAAGGGAACCACAAGCCCAGTCTTTCCAGGTAGAGGGTACTATCCCTGACTGCCAAATGAAGCTGCAAAGACACATCAGCCAAGACTGCATCCAGAGACTGATGGGTAAACTTCATCAACTCCTGGCGCCCTCCCCACTGAGGAGCTCTTTGACTACCTCTGTGATTTCCAGCCCTACCCCAGAGTCACCCCAGGCTTCCTCAACAAAAGAAGTGTCAACAGCATTGCCATACAGGCCTGGTAGGACTCCTTCAGCTTACGTTATTCCTTTCTCCTGGCACCCCCCACTGGGTTGGGGACTGGAGACCACAACAGGATCCGAAGACCTTTTGGCCACAAGCTCTGAACAACTGCAGACACAACAGAGGAGGAGAACATGCTCCACGTAGACCAAATGTGCCGGCCCTCCCTCAGGCACCTGTTCTGGGTGCTTGCCAGACGTTTCAGCAAAGTTTCAGGGAACAGAACGTCATCAGCCTGCAGTCATTAGTTCAGACCAAAAGCTGCACATGGCTGAGCTGAAGAGGATAGAGTGGTAAATGCTGATGAAGAGCACAGAGGAGTTCAGAAACTGTACCCAATCTGAAAGGTTTTTTTTGTTTATTTTTTACAGACACTGCACACAGATTAACTGGTGGAGTGTCCCTTCTGGGTTCACACCAAAGGCCAAAAAGGGACCCAAATGTGTTTCTGGATTCTCTATCATCATCTAAAGTTGATTTTGAGTGGGAGTGTCCGTTCCTGCAGCTCACTGTGCTTTCAGGGATGAGGATGTAAACCATCTTCAGCCACTCAGGTGTTTGACAGCTTACAGAACTGTAAGCAAAGGCAAGCAAGGAGGCAAGTTCATGTTAGTTTGTCCCAAACAGCTCCAAATACTAGAATTTGTTATTTTGCCCAGTAAAACGTCCCTCCCAAATTAGAAAAAAACACAAACTCCTTTGGCATCTGGTTGGTTTGCTTCTAAGTCAAAGGATTCTCATCAAGAAACAGCAGATCCACCTCTGTCTGCTCCTTTTCTAGGGTCTCCTCTTCTTCAGCTCCATCATCCACTGCAGACAGAACACACATCGTTTCAGAACTCATGCAAACATCCCAGGTCATGGAAACCTGGCGGGACAAGGCCTCACCAGAGTGTAGCTCCTTCACCAGCGAACACCATGGTGTTGGTGATGGAATCAGCAGCAACTAAAAGGTCATTCCGGAGGTTCCTTGGTACACCTGAGGGTACAAAGCGAAAGCAAACCAAGTTAAAGATTGTTAAAAACTACCATGAAACACACACACACCACCCTGAGCAAAGGCCTCCATCACATTCTCCCCACCCCAGAGAAGCAGTCCTGTGGTGTATGAGTTGGGGTGTGGACCCAGCTGAGGTGGAGCGTATGGGCATCGGCATCGACATCCGGCAACGTGGCTGGGGGAGGAATGGGGGAACCTCCAGACTGCGACTGAAAGAGGAAATAAAAAACAAAAATTGGAAGCTAACTTTTTAAGTCAGGTAATGGCATGTTTTGAAGAGAGATTTTAATGTTTTTTCTAGATTGTTTGGTTCTCGTTAGCATCTTGCTGCTAATATAAACAGGTTTTGTCATGCTCAGCATATTTTTTGTTTATCTTCATCATCTGTTTTTGGAGGTGCACCTTCTCTTTGCAGCTGCTGCATCTTTATGCTTGTGGGCCTCAGGTTCCTCCTTCCTTCACTTATGAACAAGATCCAAGTGGAGGTTCACTTGGAGCAGGAGTCTCCTTACCTACCTGGAGAGGGGAAAGCATCTTTTTCTGGTTGAGGACCGCTTTCTAAGACTTGGAGTTGGTCCAAACCTGCCCATCATTTCTCATTTATTTATTTATTTCTATTTAACCAGATGGAACCCATTGAGCTCAGGATCTCTTTTACAAGGGTGACCCGGCCAAGTGGTTATAAAGTTATAAAATGTAGGTGTGACAAAGTGACAGGGCAGGTCAATGAATCTAAACTATCGTTTGGGAGGTGCAAAAGCTGAGCAGCATTACAATAAATAGGGTACAGTAGTTTTAACAGTGCATTGATTACATCAGAGTCAGAAACAAGAGCATTGATTTATGGAATTTTTCTCACTATACAGTATGATCTAAATGAAGCAAGTTCAGGACCAACTTTAGTTGGGGTTTGGATAGAGTTCCAGCCAGAGGCAGCAGAAATACTGAAGGCTTGTTTACAAATTCTGTTTGAACTCGAGGTACATGCAGATGAAAGATATCACAAGAATGTAATGCGTAGTGACTGCTGCCAAACCCTGTGGTAATACCTTCCTGAATCTCACGGACAGGAGAAATTGAGCCAGATATTTGTACAGACTGAGATCTGTTAGATAGTTGACAAACCAGGCCACGATCGAAGTTACCAATTTGATCAGCATTTTTACCAGGAGGGTGTGATCCACAGTGTCAAAAGCTTTGGAGAGGTCTATAAAGAGGGTCTACACAGATTTTTTTGCAATTCAAGTGCCTGGATAACATCATTTAAAAAATGTCAAAGTGGCTGTAAACAGTACTATGTTCTTTTCTAAAGCCAGACTGAAAATCAGACAAAAACACTGCTTGATTCTAGAACTCCTTCAGTTGTTCACTGACCAGTTTTTTTAAAGATTTTTGCTATGATACATTAACTTGGAGATTGGCCTGTAGTTATTTACCTCTGGGAGGTCTCTCCTCCTTTAGGAAGGGGGAAGTACAGAAGCAGATTTCCAGACTTTAGGAAATTTGGTCGTTGGTCTTAGCTTCGTGGTGAGTAAAGTTCCAAAAAAAACTCAAAATGGAAAAAGATTAATGAGATTTAGAGGGAATTTCAATAGATTTTTAGAGTCCAACTCTGACTAGCGATTTGAGTTGTTTGGGAAGGGAGGAAGAGAGTAATACCTCTCCAGAAGACCTTTGGATTTACAACAGTGTGAAGACAAGCCCAACTATCTCTAGTTTGTACCTCATCCCTACCACGCGAGCTTAGACTCCTCCTATTTCAGTGAGGTCACATTTCATATCCCAATGGTGAGAGTTCCTTTTTGTGGAATAGTTCTTCGAGATAACAGGCATTTACCACTGCCCAAATATCAAAGGCATCAGCCTCTTGACATTCTTCCTGGGGTAACGTTTCTAAGGGAAGTGCCCAGGTCCTGTGGGAAGAGGCCTGGCCACTTGGTTCTAATTTTGAAGGCCCAACCATTGGCCTGGCTTTGGCGTGAAGCCTCAGGGATGTTGGTCTGGGGCCATAGCAAAGTCTGCCCAAGGACCGAATCAAGCTCTCCAACCTCCTCAACAATGAGGTTGCAGTTCAAGAAGGGTAGTAGGGCAGAACTAAAAGGGGAAAACAGCCCAAGAACCAACGGCTGAAACTTGATAACCAAACAATCAAAAAGACTTATAGTGATCCGAGGAGACATGTGGAAAATTCAAAACCTTAAACCAGGTTATAGGGAAACAAAGGAGAAACAGAGAAGATAAGGAGTTGTTTCCAAACATCCCAGCATGGAGCGCATACATCCCAAATGAACAACTGTGGTGGTTTTAGGGATTCTGCTCAACAAACACAAGGAAAGAAACTGAAACAGAGGAGAACTTACAGTCTGTTTCTGCTCCTCATCCTGGCCAGAAAACAGAAGCATGAAGGGGACAGCAAGAGAAGAAGGGGACAATCATATCTGCAGCACAAGTAAACATAAACCTGTAAGACCCAAAGCTCCTGGTCTTCAAACCTCACAGCTATCACACTGGCACGTCTGCAGGGTTCAACAGCTGATGCCGGACTCCAAGTGTGGATGCAGAATCAGGATTTACCTTCAACAACCGCATGAGACCCTCCAGCTGCACCATCAGCTCCCGCCTGCTTTCTGCAGAGCCGACATGCGCCTCTCCAGCTCGTCTTTCTGTGCCTGTCAATGAGACGCAGGCAACCTAATGAGACTGAAGCACAGGTTTGCTGCTACTGCTGTTACTGCTACAACACTGTGTGTTGCTGCTGCTGCTGCTACAACACTGTTGCTACTGTCACTGTTACGGCTGCTGTTACTGCTGCTGGTACTACTGCTGATACTGCTACTGCTGTTTGCTGTTACTGCTACAAAACTGTTGTACTGTCACTGCTGCTGTTACTGTTGTGTACTGCTGCTGTTACTGTGCTGGTACTGCTGCTGGTACTGCTACTGCTGGTACTGTTGCTGTTATTGCTGCTGTTACTGCTGCTGGTACTGGTACTGTTACTGCTGCTGTTGCTGCTACTGCTGTTACTGCTGCTGGTACTGCTGCTGGTACTGTTACTGTTACTGCTGCTGCTGCTGTTACTGCTACAACACTGTTACTACTGTTACTGCTGCTGTTACTGCTGTTACTGCTACAACACTGTTACTACTGGTATGATGCTGCTGTTACTGCTGTTACTGCTACAACACTGTTACTACTGTTACTGCTGTTACTGCTACAACACTGTTACTACTGTTACTGTTGCTGTTACTGCTGTTACTGTTACTGCTGCTGTTACTGTTGCTGTTACTGCTGATGTTGCTGTTACTGCTACAATACTGTTGCTACTGTCACTGCTGCTGTTACTGCTACAACACTGTTACTACTGTTGATGTTACTGCTGCTGTTGCTGCTACTGCTGTTACTGTTACTGCTGCTGTGCTGTACTGTACAATACTGTTGCTACTGTCACTGCTGCTGTTACTGTTGCTGTTACTGCTGATACTGTTACTGCTGCTGTTACTGCTACAATACTGTTGCTATGGTCACTGCTGCTGTTATTGGTGTGTACTGCTGCTGTTTGCTACCTGCTTACTGCTCTGGTAATGCTAATGTGTTACTTGCTGTTATTGCTGCTGTTACTGCTGCTGGGTATGTTACTGCTTGCTGCTGCTGTTACTGCTGTTACTTAACAACCTGTTACTACTGTCTATGTGCTGTTATGTGCTGTTACTGTTGCTGTTACTGCTGCTGTTGCTGCTACTGCTGTTACTGTTATTGCTGCTGTTACTGTTGCTGTTACTGCTGCTTTTGCTGCTACTGATGTTACTGTTACTGCTGCTGTTACTGTTGCTGTTACTGCTGCTGTTGCTGTTCTGCTGATGTACTGCTACTGCTGTTACGTTTGCTGTTACTGTTACTGCTGTTGATTACTGTTGTGCTGCTGTTGTTAAGTTTCCTATGTACTGCTGCTGTTACAGTGGGTCGTATTAGTGGATCCACACCTCAGCAGTCTGAGTTCAGTTAGGAGGGGTGGGGTTCTGTTGTGCCTTCTCGGCGGTGGGCTGTGACGCCTGCTCATGCTCCAGACGCAGACGCTGGATCTCCGCAGGATCTCTCTGAAGCACAGAAGATGATACGGGAATTGATTATTAAACTTCGGCTTAAACTTCAAGGAATCAAAGAATGGTCATTTCTGCTGTTTTTTCTGAATTTTTACAGAAATAACTTAATGAATATGAATCAAAAAATAAAAGTAGAAAGTCTTAATTTTGGATTTCTTTTGTTTTCTATGTGGTCGGATAACATTTGCAGATGTTTTATGAGAGCACCCCCAAAAAAAAAAAGTATTTTTAAAAGTTTCAAATGTAGTTTACCTTGAGATTTTCTTTTCGTTGGTATTTAACAGAACCTAACCTTCCTATAAATTAAATAAGGACTTACGTAAGATAGGAAAAGGACAAAATTAATATGATCTGTTTAAAATGAAGCCTCTCAATCCTCTTCACTAATGCATTCTACCAGAGTAAATTCAGGATGACCTCTGAAACCCTGAAGCTGGTAGTTTTTCGGGAACCTGAGTTCAGTGATGGATTTAACCTGTGGAGACCCAACTTGCTGCGGTCACAGGGCTCCAGCTCAGCAGTCTGAGGAGGTTAAACCTCCTCATCAGCCCTCTGAAAGAAGATCTGATGCCATCTCGATAGTTTGACATGCTGCCAATAATTCCTGTTTTATTTGACATGTGGTCACCGTGAGCTTGTGTCCTGCTGCTCCAATGTCTCTATTATTGTTATGAGCTGGAACAGTAGTCTGATAAAAAATCACCTTTCAGGTTTAAATCAGTGAGGCCAGTCCTTGCTATCACACTTTCCAAGAATCACAGCGGTTCCTCACCTGGGAATGAAGTCTCCCAGTAGAATCATTAGAGTTCTAGGGACTTAAAAAGGCCCTACTCTCCCTACTGCTGTTCGGCTGTAAGGCACAGCCACAGCAAGAGATCCGTCTGTGACTTGGAGGCACCGTCCTGTCCTTTACAATCTGGTGAAGGACAGGAACCTCGGTCTCTTATGGTCTTGTTTGATGGTATAGATTTTACCTGTTTTTGTTCTCCAGCTCTGCGATCAGCTGCCTCTGCTTGTTAGCATCAAAGTTAAAGCTCAGGTCTGCTGATGGACACTGCTGCTGTAAAGACAGAACCAGGTTCAAACTGGTGAACAGAAGAACAATAAGGTTCTGAAGACATAAGTGAGGCTGGAACAAGCTAATTTTAGTTGTTCCTTTCTGATTTGAGGATGTCCAGTGTGTGTATATGCGTGTGGGCAACCATCCTCACTCCCAAGTTGTCACACACTGATGCATGGGTAAGGAACCCTCCGATAAAAAATTGACCTTTTGGGTGTCCCAACTTGTCGTTTTTTGATGCGCTGGCTCATCCAATTAAATCAAAGCTCCCCAACCTCCATCCCGCAAACCCATTTGAGTCTGGTGGCCTTTGGCTATCGGCCTTTGGCCCCTACCACTCTGTCTTTAGCTGTGACCTCGCCTTTGGCTCTTCTAGGCAACTCCAGCTTGTTCCACAACTCCTACTGGATGAAGCCCATCTGCTACACTATTCAAACATGTTGTTGTTTATTTAAATATTTAGCTGTTATCTTAACTTGTAGCTGTTTATCTAGACGTGTTTGTTTATTAGACATATACTTGTTATTCAACCATGTAGTTATAGAATTAATTAAGATCACTTTTCTTTAATAGTTTAGCGCATCACCTGACCGTCCGGGGTTGAGGATCTCTCCTTCATGTGGGAAACCCTGAGGTTTTTTAGTTTTCCCCCAAAAAGAGGACAGGGTTTTTTTATGAGTTTTCCTCACCAAGAAGGAGGGCGTAAGGTCAGAATGTTTGTTCAGCTTAGTTGTTTAACAACCAGTTTTTGTTTACTTTAAATGTTTGATTATTGTTTTTGCAATATTCTGATATCAGTCCAATGAGACGGCTATGGCTGTGATATTGGGCTATAGAAATAAAAGTGAATTGAATTGGTGTCGCGGGTACCCTAACCTTAACCAGGTACCCCAACCCTAACCATAATCCGGTACTGGATACGGATACGTACCAGTACCAGTTCCGGGCATACTGGTTGCGAAGTACCTGGTTGTTCGAAGTGGTACCAGTACTGGATGCATCCCACAGTTTGGTTTGCGTTCAACACAATGCAGACAAGATGACTGGACCCCTGACTTCATCAAAACAGCCGGAGTGACGCAGAGGGCTCCTAACCCATGTGTGAATATGTGACGACTTGGGAGTGAGAACGTGTTGGTGTGGGGAAATGAGACGCTGGGCCTTCAAGGAAGGCAGAAAAAACACTGCTATATGTTTACATCAAAAGCAGAACGAAAGAAAAACTGACTGCAGAGTTTCCTGCTTCAGCTGCCAGAACGGGGCGGGTATCGCGCAGAGGCGCGGTGCTCTTTCATCCAGACGACTGGGACTTTCACAGGATCCTGAAGAAGTATTTAATTGATTATTGACTTCCCACATCAGTTTATGGAAGACAAGCAGCCTGTTGGACAGACCCAAGAGTGAAATGGAATTCAATAAGCAAAGGTGATAAGAACTGAAATCTGTTCTTTCCTCTAAACAATAATCTCTTCCTTCCTTTGTAATTTCAAAATGTTTCGCTTGAATGAAAATAACGTTTGATATTTCAGAA